>CM060963.1:55170116-55455116 GCA_030765045.1 Tenodera sinensis | reverse complement strand
CTGCTTTGGTTGTTAGTAAGAAAATACAATTCCCCCCCCCCCCCTTTCTCGTACCTGGCATTGAAATAAAAGTCAGAAAAACCAGGTGCAACTTTACATTTAAATATACCCATACTTTTTTTTCTTTCGCTTTTTCAAGACAGCGTTTCATGGTATGTCACTGTCATCTCTGAATAAAAAAAAAAAAACTACAAAAATATCAGTTTTATAATAAAAAAAGAATTGAGCTTACAACAGTAGATACACAAAACTTATCAGGTTCCGAAACTGTGGCAACATGGTCCGAAAATGGTAGGAAGGGCATCTTTTGTTGCGATGGGAGGGGCCAACGAGATAAAAAGCCGGCGCTTGATCCACGGAGAGGGGCGGTCGGATGTCCATGAACCCGGGGGGCAACCTAGTGGAGGGGTGAAGGGGAAAAGGGGCGGAGATGAAATGAAGGTACTTGAAGCTGTGCTACACGAGGGATGAAGGCAGTATGGCTGAGAGAGATAAAAAAAGAAAGAAAAAAACACACACACCATGTAGTACCTGGGAAAGATATATACGTCTAAAACACCGATGCTACTAAAGTTAAATTTTTAACTTGGAGTTAGTTAAACAATGTTATAGTTTATATGAGGTATGCCAGGTAAACAGAAGGTGGGGGATATAACAGGGGAAACATACAACCACCCTCAACTCATCTTTGCCATAAAATACAATCAACTGTTTACTAATGCACGTATGTATATAATTTTATGTTATATCAGTCACCTCCATATGTCACTTGTAAAAGACACTGTGTACAGCTCCCAAAAACGTTGCTTTTTCTCTGAGTGCAGCCAAATCATTACAACAAACGAATTACTTGGTTTACTAGAGCTAGAATGTCGAGAAAATTGGCTTCTTTACCGATGTTAGGGCGCTAATTCGCATATTGCGCATATGCGATTACCTATAGTTGCGCTCTTAAAAAGATAGGGTCTTGGACCAAAAGAAGGCTGAGGATGTCACAGAAAAATATGCTACAGAGACGTGCTACAGCTTATTAATTGTTTAGTGTAAAATAAAATATTAGCAAAATCACAGAAATGTTATTGCTGCCTAAACAGCGCTAGTAGGTAGTGAAAATTTGATATGAACTTTTTCTTTGTGCAAATTTATATGTGAAGAATACACTAACATGTGTTAAAGGAATTACTGCTTTGTGAAATGGGGTTAAAGGTATTAAAATTAGCTAAAAGTATTTTGGTCCATCAACTTGTCTTCAAACATTAGAAAACAAAAACATTGCAATACGAAAAAGATCATAAATCTCCTTCTGAGTATACAGGATGGAAGGTACTGCTTCGGCCATACATTAACCAGGGATTCTACATGATGAGTGTAACAAATATATCCTATAAAATTATTGTCAATAAAGAACCATTCCGCAGAGAAAAAAAAATAACATTTCACTAACGGTAGCGTAAACATTGTGTAAACAATGCTGTAATACATTTCTATCTCAATTCGAATTAATTTAGTGACAATTTAATGTTAAAATGTCATGCAAAGTTTAATTTCTAAGAGATATTTGGCAATATTATGTTAACATTAAATTGTGACTAAATTCATTCGATTTGAAATAAACCTACATTACAGCATCCTTCACACAATGTTTATGCGATAATTAGTGAAACAATATACCATTTATATCCGTTTGTTAAGAAGCTAGATGGCTCCAAATATTTAACACAATTTTTGTTTTTCAGCGAAGCGAAGCGGTTCTTTATTGACAATAATTATATTGGACATATTTGTTACACTCATCTTGCAGAGTATCTGATTAACATATGACCTTTCACTCTGTATTATAATGTGAGAGTGAAGAAACGATCTATTTGCGGAATATACCTTAGATCCTAGATAAAAACTCTGATGTGTTGCACTCACATGACTTTCTCTACTCTTGTACTAACCATTCTTACAAACTCTTATTCCTATATCTTCTTCGTGTTAGTTAAAATAAACATTTGTACAAATTATGTTATTGCTTATTTCCTTGTAGGTGCAAGGGGAATATTGGAATACAGTAGGCTTTGTGTGATAGTCAAATCTTTTAAAGCTTTGAGATTCCGTTCTCTTTGTACACGTAACATATAAAAAAATGAACAACGATGACCCATCGTAGGTTCACCCTACAAGTAAATTTATTGAGACATAAATTGTGTATTTTAGCAAGATCTACATTTTTTGTATAGTATAATTTGGTATATCTCTAACGGTTTACCAGTTATGCAAAAGTCGTCCAGAGTAAATACGACTACAGCGGCTATAGCCAGAAAATTCAAGATATACATTTCATTTGTCATAAAAATATCTCAAACATATGATATTTTAATCAAAATCGTTAGAACCATTTTCAAGAAAATCAAAATTTTCGAAAAATTTTCCATGTAAAGGGTAGTTTAGGGTGGGGCTATTTTCTTCAAAATCTTCGTGTCACATCCTTGAACGACATTAAACTTAAATACCAACTTTGGTTTTTAACCGACTTTTCGTTTTTGAGCTATGCTGCCCACAGACTGACAGACTGACAGACACACACACAGACACACACACGGACCTTTTTCTAAAAATGCTTTTTTTTTGGATTCAGGGGGCCTCAAAACATGTATTTCCGGTGAAATCTCGACTTCGAATTTTTGGGTGGAATACAATACTTCCCCTACTTACTAGTAGAGAAAGTTAAAAGGAAGTGAATGTATAAGGAGGGAATGAAACACTACTAAACTAACAGGCAGAATAAAGCAGGCTAGAAATTATTGGAAGCAATACATAGGCACAAACATTATCAACTGCAACCTAAAGCGTAAAATAAATTATGATGGTGATGTTGAAGAAGACGACGATGGTGATGATGTTGACGATGACGACGACGGTGATGGATTTGTGTAGGTTTGTAAAAACAAGTAGTGACTACTGTTTCAACCTGGAGAGACTTAACTTCATTCAGGACGTTTCATGCTGATCTCGGGAACTTCATCACAAGAAATTGTGCTTCCACAGAACCTATATGCAGATTTGAGAGACTATTGACATTTGTATGCTGAACCTTGCAAAAGTATCTCATCCAAAGTGGCCCTGCAACTTGATGAAGTTATACTTCTTCAGGAAATCAAATATACCTAATATAGACATGAACAAGGAATGAATTTGCCGTCACAATACTTTTCCGAAAAGTTTGTGTATGCTAGAAAACGAAAAAGAATGTAATCTGAAGTCACAATGTTTCCTCACTGTAATATTACTGTAGTCAGAAGAAGCGTATTTCCCCAAAAATATTTCTTGAAAATCTGCAGGACACTTCAGCGTTGCGAGGCAGCGCTTTCCCAAACAGTTTTATCCAGATCTTGATAAGGGATCGACAATGCCAACTGATAAACACAGTTGTGTTTAAAAGTTTCATTCATATTTGGGAAAATTATGTCCTGAACATCATTTTACGTAAATATGGTGAATGGTAGAATGTTCAATTTTAATAAAAACTATTTCATGATCTTCTATACAGAACTGAACATTACAAACACAACGTAATTCTCCAAAACATAGCTATGAAGAAGTACTGAGCATAACAATTGGAAGCAACGTCAATTCCACAACAATACTTTACGTAATTATGAAGAAATATTAGCATTATACAAATAGATAAAAGAGGAATTTCAAAACAAATATATATATACAGTTTTCGATAAGCGTTGAATATAAAAGCCAAAGGAGCAGCTTTTTTCTGAAGATATGGAGAAGAGTTGAGTATTGCCTGAAGAATGTTATAAGGAGATTTTGGAGGAACACCATTTCCACCAAAATATTACTTGTCGATGTACAAAGTCATGACAATTAATGAAAATGGTGTCTCTCCAAAAACGTTTTGTAAAAGATTGAGGGTAATCTGAAGAAGCAGTATTTTACCCAGAATACTTTAAATAAAATTGTAGATTGAAAAGTATAACGTGAAACAAAAGCAATTTTTCCGAAAGTTATGTACAAGCTGTAAAAAAAATTCTCAGCAGAAATTAAAAGTGTCGAGCACTGCAACTTAGAGAAACAATACTTCTCTAGAACACTGTGGACAGATAAAGAAAAGAGTTGAAAACTACAGCCTCAACGAACAACATTTCTAAATATTTTATGTGGATATAGAATAGATTTTAAACAACATGAAGAAACAATGTTCGTCAACAAAATCAGAGGAAGGGTGGAAAGCTATAGGTGTAGCCTTAACCTCTTCTCGCATATGACATGAAATGATGCCAGGTGATTAGTGATGGATATACCTACTCCCAAACAGGCTTCTTGGAGGTTACCTTGGTTCATGGAATCATCAAGCAATCCTTCTCTCAATGCTTATGCTTGCATGCTCCAAGGTAACCTCCAAGAAATCTGCTTGAGAATATATCACTAATTGTCTGCCAGAATGTATCTACCACTAATTACCTACCTGGCATCATTTCTTGCCATATGAGAAGGCGATAACTTCTCCAAGAAAGAGTTGAATACGACAGCTTGAGAATAACAATACCTCTCATAGAAACTTCCTTGCACCTCGGTGTAACGCTATCATCATCATCATCATCATCATCATCATCATCATCATCATCATCATCATCATCATCATCATCATCATCATCATCATCATCATCACCATCATCATCAGCAGCAGCAGCAGCACCACCACCATCATCACCACCACCATCACCACCACCACCATCATCACGACCACCATCATCATCATTGTAAGGATTAGGCAATTGCTCATTCCGGCTTTACAGAAGATCTGCATAACGCTTTCTAGGAGGTCTTGTTTAGTAGTTCCTTGCAAGTAGTGGTATATCTACTCACTCACCTCATGTGCTCGCTCAAATGTGTCTATGGTTCATTATTTCTTCGTATGAAGATCCTACTATTAGTTCCTCCTTTATTTCTTCATTTTTAATCATATCAAATTTGCTGCAACACTTTACTTGTCTAAGGAACTTCATCTCCACTCTAGAATTCTATCTTTCCGATTCAATTGTCACAGGCGTACAATATAGGATTGTCCAAAAAGATGTTAGTGACTTTTATTTGAATAATATCCACACTAGGTACACAATTCCAAATGAAGCTAGTACACTCCTTCAACCTGTGTGTATTCCTTCGTTCTCAATGCATGTGTCAAGTCTTTGTACGCACGTTCACACATTTCTGTTGGTATAAAGCGGACAGCTATGCGTTCTGCAACTCATTAATGTTGGTAGGTGTTGTAGCATACACGCCTTCTTTAGCTATTCCCCATTGCTAGAAATAATAAAATGTCCAGTGCCAAATCCGGTGATCGTCCTGGCCAAGCCAAATATCCACCTCTTCCAATCCAACGTGTATCAAACATCTCATCCAATAATGTCCAGTGTTAAGGGAAGATGTGGTCGTGCACCATCTTGTTGGAAATAACCTGATATTAAGATGTTAAGATATCAACAACAAATTTGTGTAACACATCTATGTAGGAATCCCCGTTACAGCCCGACCATTAAAAAATATGGACCTTTTACTCCAAACTTCGAAATACTACATGATACTTAATTTAGGAGAGGATTGAGTGCGATCTCTTAGTTCATGAAGATTTCCGCCCTGTACACTGTGTTTATTTACGTTGCCACTGTTATGAAATGTGGCTTCATCATATAAAATGATGAACCATGTAAGTGATAGCATCTTTTTAGACAACCCTATATTTCAGCGACTGTTATTACTCTGTACAGCTATATTTTTGTTTCTTCCCTTAATTTCCTTTAAAAAGTTTTCTGTATGGTCTCCAAATTGCCTGGAACTTATTTATTTTATTTTAAAATCAATATCTCTTTCTATAATATAGCTAATATTACATTCTAAATATTTGAAACTCTGGACTTTGACCTTCTAGAACAACTTTTTACTGTAATGGATTTTTGGCATTAAAATCTATAATCTTTACTTTTCATATTAATATCCTAAAATTTACATGTATAATTTGTTTAACTTATGTAAGGATTCCTGTAAATCATCTTCATTTTTCTGAATTATAATCAGATTGTCTGCAAACTATTGTATATCATTTTTATTATCACCTCTTACTCTTGGGTTTTCTAAAACAGTCCATTTATATTTCAATTTTCATTCGTATGTGTAGTAAACAAAGTAGATGATAAGCTACAAGCTCATCCTATAATCGAGTGTTAATCTTAACTATGCTTGTTCTTTTAAATAAAGTGTCTATGATTATATTTGTACCTTCGTACAATTCCGTTGTTGCTTTAACAAGGCACGGTAAATATTCTTTAGTTAATAATATTTCACATTATTTTATATATTGACTCGATTGAAGGCTTTATTAAAATCTATAAGCCCAACATTGCTTTTAAATTAAAACGAAGCTCGGTATTTGGAAATGGTCGTGTATATGGAGCAAAAAAAAAAAAAAAAAAAAAAAAAACACTTCCGGTTAAGCCGGAAGTAACATTAAGCCGGAAGTAATGTTAAACCGGAAGCGACTACACTGCGTTATTTTAAATGGTACATCTTACAGATTTTTGCAGATTCAGATAGTATTCTTCAGTACCATTTCAACAGCTACTCACATAATTATGTGAAATTCCTTGGTGTTAAATAAAAACACAAAAGTAAAGGTTTAATGGAATGAAACATTTTTTTTTCTTTTCGTTCTGTAATTTTACTGACCTTTGTTTATATTCTGAAAGCTTGCTTATTTGACTTTCCTTCCTTTGTATACATGGAAATATGAAACATGTGGAAACATCTTTAATGATAGTGACTGATAACCCGATTTTTGGGACTGAGTCCAATATCTAGAGTGTTGAATTATATTCTTTATGCCATGCCATAATGTAACGCTTACATGCCACTGCAATGGACCCATTATATCCAGTTCTTCATAGCAATACTGTTATCCACCAATCAAAAGTGCACCTGTTCATAACGATACTGCTGTCCAAAAATCAAAAGGTCTAGTGTAACAATCTATACTTTGTTATCTGCTCACAATCCCACACAACTGAAAGCGAAACTACCGATTCTCTTATGTTCAGTCGAATAACAGCTAGTTCCAGTTTATAAATTATTGTAAATAAAATTCTAGTAAATGCAAATTTTCTTCTCGTTTTTGGAAGTCTACTTTTTAAAGTTATAGCATATATACTCTCTTATTATTCTGTTAAGGCCAACATAACAATACAATGTATAACGATTTTCATATTGAATAACAAAGATGATATAAGTTTCGGACACCAGTAACATGCAGCTTAGAACGTTAGAAACATTTTATAAATGTTTTAGATACATGGTTGAGCATAAATAGTCGCATGAAACTTTAGTATAATGGCAATTAAGATGCTTGTATGAATATTATGAAACTCGTTCCGCTCATTTCCTAAACACATTCGCATTTTAATTGCTGCCATTATGCTCTCATCGCATAATACATTAATTTGGTGTCAAGTGATTACTGCTACTAATAATGGAAGTAACAAGAGACATTCCTAAATCTTGGTTAAATCATTTCAAATGTGGTTTCTGTGATTCACTTTTATATTGTTAAGCGTATGTGCAAGTTACAACAATTTATACAGGATTATCGTTTAAATATATTAGTAGAAAAGTCAAAGTTTATGAAATTTATAGGAAAACAAAAATATCGAATATGATAAAGTGTTAGAACAGGTGGAAAAATTCAATTTCTAGGGTTGTAATGTAACCTTTAAAACTGTGACTAAGTGACTAAGTTCGAATATATTTGTGGAATAATAGCTCATAGCTTGAAAAGAAAATCCCGAACGGACACAAATCTAAACTTTATAAGGCAATGGGAATGTTTCTGTTTCACTGTACGGATCGGAGACATGGACCTTAAGAAGAAAGCTTGAAGTCAATGAAATATCTCCGAGAATGTATAAGACAAGATCATATCAGAAATGAAGTTTTGTTAAATGAAAATATACAAATAAATAGAGAAAAATGGAAAAGTCATTTCAATCCATTAGTCATACAAAATAAACCTTCTAGTTATAGAACAATAGGGAGACAAAAAGATGGGAGGAAATATGAGGCCGGAGCAGGAGAATTCTAAACCACTAAGAGTGACCTACCTTTTTATTTTTCTTGTTTTGCTGGTCTTTGTTTTTCTATTGTAGGTACTTGCTGAAAGTCTGTTGAATAGCACTATCCAAATATGTAAAACAATACAGGGTGGGCCATTTAAAAGTTGAAAGTTGGAGTCACTTCCGGTTAAGCCGCAAGTAATAAAACATCGACAATGTAATTTCTGAGTTCCTTATAACAAGGATCTTGCACACCGAGTTTCGTGTTGATCAGCCACATGCCACATGCAGCCACACGCTATTTAGATGGTATGGGCCCTTTTTTCCAAGACTGTATATTCCCTATATTTCCTACTGCACTAGGTATGGGTCGCTGCGTATTCTAGCATGCCTCTGCTTATTAATAGGTGATGGTCCTTTGTATACGGTTCTAGTAATGATTGCAATGTTTTATAAAACGTTTTTGTTTTTTTCTTTCTTACCTTCTTTCAGGGCATACAGAGCAGTTGTCATTTATAGAGCCTCTTTGAATTTTAGATCATTTGTGAACGAGTAACTATCTATTTTGTTCTTTAGTGTATCTCGGATTTGTACTGCCATTTCACATTGTTTTTTCTACTTCGCTATACATTATTGTATATTAATCAAATTCTTGATCCCTGTTACCTTCTTTGTTATTTATGTGTTATTTCTCTTTTTTGGTTCTCTCCCTCTCTCACAGTCTAATCCTTCCTCTTTTGAAATTTTCCTAGTTTCAAAATGTCTTTACTTCAAGTCGTGTCCTTTTAACGCCCTTAGGCGGTTCTTATGGCAGTCCGGGTGAGGCTTTTCTGTAAGAGTGTTCCCTGGAAGCGTTACGAGTGCCTAGCTGGGCGAGGATGTGGCAGGGCTGCTGAATCTGAGCATCCAACCAGGCTCCTCTGGATATAGTCTATTTAGTGAACGCGAGTGCAGTTGCTTCACAAAGCAAGAGTGCGCTAACCACAGCTAGTCACTGTCATAAGTCGATCCTCGCACTTTAGATCCCCACGTTTTATCCATGTCCTTGATGACCGAAATCAATCCCGATTTTAAGCAGTCTGTTGCCAAAATTCTGAATTCCAGCTTTTTCTGTTTCATTAGATGCAAAGATTCATGTTAAGAGGATGCAACTATGCACAAAGGAGAAAGGGTCGGTACTGTAAAACGATTATAAGGGTTCCTCTACGGAGGCGCCGAACAACACACCGTGGACTACACAGAATATCCACTTCCTCACAGAGTGCTTCTTCACTCTTCAATCCTCGTAAGTTTGGCTGTGTATATTACTTGCCGCCTTGTTGGCCACTGTACACATTTTGTTTCTTAACGTGTCAATTGACAGCATCATATCGGTGCCACAATTTCGTCCTGCAGGAGTTCTTCTTCTGCAATCCATGGATTAAGCTTAGTCTGTTCCATCCCCACTCCACCATTCCCATCTTCTCCTCGGGTGACCAACATCTCTTCTTCCTTGAGGTTTGTAACTACACAATCTTAGGTATTCTATACTCGTTCATTCTTTCCATGTGTTCCTTTTTCTTTGAGTTTATTCTGATGCCAATAAGTATGTCGACATGTGACTGAGTATTTTAAGTACACTTATAACCCATCGGTGTTAGTCAGGTTTGAACCCGTGTCGGTGGAATCAGTAGGTTAACTGAGTCATCCAGACATTGACCGGTGAAGACTGTTGAAATAAGTATGTGGCCACCCAATATGGATACAGACGCCAATCCCCTTTTTAGGACTATTCTTAGTTCTCCTCACCTTTTACCCACAAGCAAAATAAATCGAAGTCAATATTTCCCGGTAATGAATCGCCAGATACTAAGCTCACTAACGCGTCAAGGTGACATCATTTGGGGAAGGGGGGTTAACACTACATTCTGAGAAAATACTGTATTTCTAAGATGATCTAGTAACGCAGCTCTGATTTTTATAAACCCAGAGGAGTGTCGAGCACTACAGTATGTTCTCATGAAAACTTTATGCAGAGCTGGCAGCTGTTAAATATTTCACACTGAAGAAACCGATCTGGAAAAAGGTTGTGCATTGCAATCTGGAAACAGAGTCTCCCAAAATAATATTGTATATACATCTGGAGAGGAGGCGTGTTACAGACTGAAGAAACACTGCTTAAAAAGAATGTGTGTAGATCTGGAGAAACCTTAACGCACTGCCCTTCCTCAGGAATGTTCTATATGGATTCGGAGAAACCTTGAACTATACATACAGTCTAAAGAAATATATTTCCCAAGAAAGTGTATATGGAGAAAATCACTGAAGGCTGCTGAGACCACGTTACTTCAGATATGTTTTCTGTAGACATGTGAACACTACATCCTTAGTAAATTATGCTTCCGACAATGCTGAGAAACCATGAGCAATTTCTTACACGGAAGAATATTACTACCGAAAGAAGTAATCATATGTATATGGAGGTTTATGTAGATTTGCCGAAACCTTAAGCAACATAAGCTGGATAAACACACTCGAAAAATCAGGGAAGAAATACATTCCGCTAATACATTCAAACGGCCTTAATTACTCAATATGGGAAATGACAGAAATAAGAAAATGAACACTTAGCGATGTGGTTACAAAGTGAGCGGATGAAACCTAGCAAAGTGAGAGAATGTAACCTAATAATGTGATTAGAAATTACTCTGTAAATGAGAGAATAAAACTTATCAATGTGATGGCAAAGTGAGAGGATGAGACATAGCAACTAGCAAGTGAGAGGATTTTATCTAGCAATGTGATTAGGAATTATTCAGTAAATAAGAGAATGAAACCTGACAATTTGATTAGGAATTATAAATTAAACAATAGAATGAAACCTAGCAATGTGGTTGGTAAACAGGAGGATGGAACCTGGCAATGTGATCAGGAACTACAAACTGAGAGAATGTAATCTAGCAATGTGGTTAGGAATTAATTACTCAGTAAACTAGAAAATTAAACCTAGTTGTGCGATTAGAACTTAGGAATTAAGCGAGTGAATGTATTACAAAGTAAGAATGAGAGGATGAAACTTGGCGAAGTAATTAGGAATTATATGGTAAGGAGAGAATGTAACCTGGCAATGAGATCAGGAATTGCAAAGTAAGTTGGAGAATGTAATGTGGCAGTGGTGGTGCTGTTGGTGTTGACGTTGGCGGCGGCGGCGGCGGTGGCGGTGGCGGTGGCGGTGGCGGTGGCGGTGGCGGTGACGGTGGCGGAGGTATGGTGGTTAAGGACCCACGTGATTATTAGGGTAATCTAGTAATGTGATTATGAAGTACAAACCTGGCGACGTGATTAGCACCTACACAATAAGAGTGAGATGAAATTTAGAGATGGAATCAGGAATTAAAAAGTAAGAGTGAGAGAATGAAAACTTCCGATGTGATTGGGAATGAGTGAATGAAACTTAGCAATGTGGCTAGGAACTAGCAAGGAAATAAAAAAATTATATCTATCAATGTGATTAGGAATTTCTCAGTAAATGAGAGAATATTATTGAGAATTATAAAGTAGGCAAAATAATGAAACCTAGCAATGTGATTAGAAATTATAAAGTAATTGAGAGAATGAAACCTAGCAGTCTGATTTGGTATTATAAAGTAGGAGAGAGAATCAAATCTGGGAAATTGTTTAGGAATCACCCAGTAAGCGAGAGAAGACACGTAGAAATGTGATCAGGAATTAATAAATTAGTTCAATCAAGCAATGTGAATAGGAATTAGTACACGAGAGAGTAAAACCTAGCAATGTGATTAGGAATTAGTAAACGAGAGAATAAAACCTAGCAATGTGATTAGGAATTACAAAATGAGAGGGCGAAACCTAGCAATGTGATTAGGAATTACAAAATGAGAGGGCGAAACCTAGCAATGTGATTAGGAATTACAAAATGAAAGGGCGAAACCTAGCAATGTGATTAGGAATTACAAAATGAGAGGGCGAAACCTAGCAATGTGATTAGGAATTACAAAATGAGAGGGCGAAACCTAGCAATGTGATTAGGAATTACAAAATGAGAGGGCGAAACCTAGCAATGTGATTAGGAATTACAAAATGAGAGAGCGAAACCTAGCAATGTGATTAGGAATTAGTAAATGAGAGGGCGAAACCTAGCAATGTAATTAGCAATTAGTAAATGAGAGTGTGAAACCTAGCAATGTGATTAGGAATTAGTAAATGAGAGAGTGAAACCTAGCAATGTGATTAGGAATTAGTAAATGAGAGTGTGAAACCTAGCAATGTGATTAGGAATTAGTAAATAAGAGTGTGAAACCTAGCAATGTGATTAGGAATTAGTAAATGAGAGAGTGAAACCTAGCAATGTGATTAGGAATTAGTAAATGAGAGAGTGAAACCTAGCAACGTGACTAGGAATTATGAAGTAAGTGAGAGGGTAAAACCTAGGAAATGACCATGAATTACAAAATGAGAGAATGAGATTAGGACTAACAAAATCCGCCAATCATACGCAAGCAGAACAGGTAAATGTTTGTTGTATTCACTTTGCTTTTTCTACCAATTTTGGTAAGTTTTATATAGCTTCTACAAACATTGGTATAGTACAAATTATCCGTAACTCTTTGTGCAGTCTACACAATCTTTTGTATGCTGTACTAAATTAAATCAATAAACCAATTCTAAAATGGTTGGCTGTTCTTTTTCTAGATATTATCATAACTTTCTACATTATTACACTTTATAATGTAATGACATTTGACCAATACTTTCTCATACATTTTAGAAATTTCTTATTCTATAGATTTATTAGCAAGTTATGTCGCAATCGCAATATAGGACAGTTCCACAGCTACTGGATTTTTTGTCTCCATTTAAGCGTACGTTTCTATCCAGCTGATGTTAATGGAGATAAACTAGAGATAGTGTCATTCACGTTTCCCTGCAAAGAAACAGAGAAACTCGAATATTTATTCAAATGTTTAAATATTTATAACCTGGACCCGGATGTTTATGACATGTCGTAGTTTTTGTTTGTGTTATTTGTGTCCAGGGAAAATATAAGCGAAGCACGATTTTATCAATGGAGATTAAAATTATATAATTCTCAAGGGTCATATAAAGTCATATTTTAGCTTTTTAAATTCTTTTTTGTCATTTTCTGGTCATTTTTACTTTTTCTGGTAAGTATAAGGAAGTATTGTATTCCACTCAAAAATTCGATGTGGAGATTTCACCAGAAATATGTTTTGAGACCCCCCTGAATCAAAAAAAGAAAAAAAAAAAACATTTTTAGAATAAGGTCCGCACGCGCTCGTGTGGGTGTGTGTGTGTGTGTGTGTGTGTGTGTGTGAGAGAGAGAGAGAGAGAGTGTGTGTGTGTGCGTGCGTGCGTGCGTGTGTGTGTGTGTGTGAGTGTGTCTGTCAGTCTGTGAACGCCATAACTCAAAAACGAAAAGTTGGTTAAAAACCAAAGTTGGTATTTAACTTTAATGTTTTTAAGGATGCGACACGAAGACTTTGAAGAAAATACCTCCACTCTAAACTACCCTTTGCATGGAAAAGTTTTCCAAAATTTTGATTTTCTTGGAAAAGGCTAACGAGTTTTACTAAAATGTCACATGTTGAAGGCGTTTGCATGACAAATGAAATCTATATGTTGAATTTTCTGGCTATAGCCTATGTAGTCCTGATCACTCTGGATGACTTTTGAATAACTTGTAAACCGTAAGAGATTGACAAAATCTTAATATAAAAAAATGTAGATCTTGTTAAAACACACAATTTATGTCCAAATATTTTTTTTTGTAGAGTGAACTATTTGGGGGTTATTTCTTGTTATTTGTGTCAGTTTCGGAAAACAAAACTTTCGTGAAATGGAACATCGTTGTTCATTTTTTATATGTTAAGCGTGCAAAGGGGACAGGATCTCAAAGCTTTAAAAGCTTTGATTATCGCCCAAAGCATACTGTATTCTAATATTCCCCCTTCACCTACAAGGAAATAAGCAATGAAGTCATGTCATTTCTACAAATGTTTATCTCAACTAACGCGAAGAAGATATAGGAATAAGAGTTTGCAAGAATGGTTAGTACAAGGGTAGAGGAAGTCATCTGAGTGCAACACATCAGATTTTTAGAAAAAAGTCCGTGTGTGTGTCTGTGTGTCAGTCTGTCAGTCTGTGGACAGCATAACTCAAAAACGAAAACTCGGTCAAAAACCAAAGTTGGTATTTAACTTTAATGTCTTTCAAGGATGCGACACGAAAATTTCGAAATAAATCGTCCCACCCTAAACTATCCTTTACATGGAAAATTTTTATTTTCTTGAAAATGGCTCTAACGATTTTGATTAAAATGTCATATGCTTAACATATTTGTATGACAAATGAAATGTATATGTTGAATTTTCTGACTGTAGCCTATGTAGTCCTGTTTACCCTGGATACCTTTTGAATAACTCCTAAACTGTAAGGGATAGAATCTTAATATGCAAAAAATGCAGATCTCCCTTTGCAGCTACAACGAAATAAGCAATAAGATAATTTGTACAAATGCTTATCTCAACTAACACGAAGAAAATGTAGGTATGAGTTTGTAAGAATGGTTAGTACAAGAGTAGAGAAAGTCATATGAGTGCAACACATCAGATTTTTTTTATATTATGGTAAGCGTGCAAAGAGAACGGAATCTCAAAGCTTTAACATATGTGAATATCACTCACAGCCTAGTGTATTCTAATATTGCCCTTGTACCTAGAAGGAAATAAGCAGTAAGATAATTTTTGTAAATGTTTATCTCGAGTAACCTGAATAAGATATAGGAATAAGAGTTTGTAAGAATGGTTAGTACAAGAGTAGAGAAGGTCAAGTGAGTGCAACACATCAGATTTTTTATTTACAGACTTCTATTTTAAATTATTCCTTCGTTATAATTTTATTATATTTTTGCTTTCTCTACTATGTACATACAGTAAGTAGAAGGAATATTCTATTCCAGCAAAAATTCGATACCGAAAATTCACCGGAAATATATGTTTTGAGATTTCCTAAATAAAAAAAAAAAAAAAAAAAAAGAGATAGGAAATAAAAACGCTTTTCGGAAACAGTGTGTGTATTGTGTGTGTGCGTGTGTGTTTGTGTGCATGTTTGTCTGTGACAGCGTAACTCTAAAACGAAAAGCCGGTTAAATATCAAATCTGGTAATGAAGCTCACAACTTTGAAGGGTACGCCACAAAGATTTCCAAGAAAAATCCCCCTAACACAAAGTAGCTTTTACACGGAAAAGTTTTAAAAAAATTGGATGTTCTCCATACATTTCTGCACTGAAATTTCATGAAAATCGAGAGAGTTAAAGGAAACAATTTCTTTTGATTCTAGTTCTCTAAAACAATTGCTGCACTCGTGAATGCGTATTTTGCATATTTTGCCTTCCGAACGACATTTTTAAATGCCCTACTACATCTTTAAATGCCCCATGCATTTTTGTGTGGTAAGCTAGACATTCAAATCCTTTATCCTGTTTTCTGGCTATTGATAGGTATTCTTAGCATTTTTCTTCCTGTAAAATGTTCCTTGCGGAGCAATTTTTGTATTGCACTAATGGAACTTGTCAAACATGTTTACACAGACGTAAAGTAGGTTTTATTGTCAGATGTGGGTTAGCAATCGTATTTTTAATTTTGAAACAAAAAATGATCATTTTTACGCAAAAGGAACATATTTGTAAATTGAATTTTAAAAAGTAAATATATTTTGAACCCGGGGTTAAAAGTTTAAACTTAAAAGCTTTTGTGGCGTAACAAAAATAAACCTGTTTGATTATAATTTGTAAATTATTAGAACAAAGTGGACTCTAACACGTTTGTATTACATTACACCAATAGTACAAATTTAAAAAAGCTAGCAGTTTAGTTCAAAATTTCAAATGATCAGTCATACAAGTACTTAAACCATTTGATTAAAATACCATCGTACCAGTTTTTTAAATTTCATTTTATTAAAATACAAGCCTTTGTAAGTCGGGAACCTTGAAAACGAGGGGGAAAAGTGCTGAAACAGTGCAGGTGATTTGTGTGTATTGACATCTTTAATTGACCGTTCTAGAATATTATATTCCAAAGTTTTATTTTAAATTATTGAAATGTTAATGTTAATAATATTTTCTATAATTTTTGTGATTTATAATTGTTTTCCTGTAAATGAAAGCATTTATTAATGACTTTATTAAGATTAGAAATTCTTTGTTTTAATTTTATTTATTTTGTATTATTATGTAAATGATCGCATTCGTTTTAGGCAAGTTTTACTGTGACATCTCGATATCGTATTTTTGGGTGGTTTACAATACTTCCTCTTCTGACTATGTACATAACACGTAACCCGGACACCGTGGTCTTTTAGGATCGGTAGATACAAGGTATCAGAAATTGCTTTCCCAATGATGGCTTAAGATGAAGGTTTGAACGAGTGCAATTCCAGCCTAGAACAATTATAACTAGACGTAGTTATTAAGTAGGTATGTATATTACTTGTTTATTTACAGGTTGTCCACGCCCAGCGGTAGGCGATGCTGGGGAAGTGTTGCGACGGACGGGTACAACGTCAACGTGGCACAGAGGTTCCCCGATGGCTTTCCTGCTGCCGAAGGTAATTCGTTTACAGAACCTTTTAGCCTCTCTCTGTCCCCCACACTATTCACTACCACCCCTATCTATCGATTTTATTTTTCTTTTAATTTCCGGGGACATTTCACTGATTTGCTGCAAAATAACAAGGTGGACACAAAGCAGGGACTCCAAAACTTTGGCCATCAGTGTCCCCTTAGTGGGTGGTATATCTGTATCGGCAATCCCGCAGGGTGCCTTGGGATTAAACAAGACATTAACCACTGTTTGCACTCACATATGCTTTACTGAATTCGTCCTCTTAGGCCTTTGACCTGCTCTAGCTTCACAAAGATTTCTTCCGCTTCCTTGGTCTCGCCTGGCCTCGTCTTCCCTTGTTTACATATTAATATTTTCTTTGGGACGGTTAGAGTCCACTCTTTCCAGATATTCTACTCACTTCTTTCTAAAATTATGCATTGTTTCTTCCAATAAACCACTTCTTATAACTTCATTTCTAATCCTAGTCTCCTAATTTCAAACTCCAGTTTAACCTTTAGCTAATCTTAGAATTTAATCACCAGTAAAGAATTCCGTTTCATAGGGGGAACAAGTAGCTTGAAAGTTGGCAATATAGAGGTGGGAAGTACGCTTTGGCCACACGTTACCAGCGATTCTACATAATGACTGTAACAAATATGTTCACTGCAACTATTGTCTATAAAAAACCATTTTGCAAAAAAAAAAAAAAAAAAAAAAAAAAAAAGTTTGTGTCCATATTTTCAGTCATCTAGCTACTTGACGAATGGATATAAATGTTTTATCATTTCACTAGGTGTCGTATTAACACTGTGTGAACAATGTTGCAATGCATTTCTACCTTAATTCGAATGAATTTTGTCACAATTTAATGTTAAAATATAGTGTGCAAAGTTTAATTTCTAACAGAGATTTGGCAACGTCGCGTTAGCATTACATTGTGGCTAAATTAATTTGAATTAAGGTAGAAATACATTACAGCATTGTTTAGAGAATGTTTGCACGACAGTTAGTGAATTAATGAAGCATTTGTATCCATTCTTCAAGACATTAGATGACTCCAAATATTCCAAATATTTGATACAAATTATGTCTTTTTTTTTCCGGAGAAACGGTACTTTATTGACAATAATTGTACGTATTTATTACACTCATGCAGAATACCTGGTTAACAAATGGCCGAAGCAGTAACTGCACCTGTATACTATATAGCAGTCATGTTTGGGGTACGTGTACCCCCAGGGGTATGCAAAGACTTCTTATGGGTTACGTAAAATTTAATTTAATCCTTCTTTATATAGTATTAAATAAGCTATACATATTATAACCTATTTTAGATATGATTAGGGGCTCTAATGACCTAGCTGTCGACGGGCCCTTAAACCCTACTCACTCACTAGATGTGATTAAGTATAATTAGAATTAAGGATAACTCTAGGGCTACAGGCTGAAATGGGAAATTGAGTACCCGGAGAAAAAAGGTTGTATATCACTGCTGTATATGATCATTGATGGAGATAATAAGTACGCGGGACTTAATAAAATTACGTGTATTTCTAAAATTCCTGTCTTTCCCTTCGTGTTTTGTAATTTTGCAGAAGTATTTACCGTAGTGCCAAAAGACTGGAGCTGTTTATACCTGCACATACTTGGCGGTCGCTTCCAGTGAACGTCCCGAGCACAGCAACTCATGTTTGTCATTATTGTTACGGAAATAATAATTATTTTAAACTGTGTGATACGTCAGAAGATAGAAGAATTAATACTTCAACAATTCCACTTTCTCATGCTAAGATATAGAAACAGTTAGGACTCAGTCTTAAATAGTCCGCAACACACTTGCAATATATTTTTATCAGCCTCCACTACATTTATCAGTCAACTTAACTGGTGTTATTTATTTTCACACATACGCACGCACGCACGCACACACACACACACACACACACACACACACACACACACACAAACGCATACCAAGAGATAAACCTTTCATAGTTCACCACTGGAGCTGCAGGTAGCAGATTAATCTAAGTTTGATACACTGGAGACGGCGTCACACGCAGGGAGACATTGTCAACTCATACCAAGAATAAAACAAGGAAGAAATGCATCTACCGAGAGAGCCAATAAACTAAGGACCGGTTGCCGTGTTTTTCATGTTCGCGTAATCGGCGCTCGTTGCCGTCTTAGAATGGCAGAGACGCAACCATACAATATTGTGACTTTTTGTTGTGTGGGTGTGAAGTAAAGTAGACAGATGTAGTCGAGATAAAGACACACTTTTATTTCCGTAAACAGTAACTTGTACACTCGTTGCAACAGCAAGAAAGTCTTTTCCGATTCTCCAACAGCACGGCTCCGAACTCGTAACCCAAAAAACTAACTCTTCTCCGTCGGCACAACTCTCCACATCGTCTGTCCGTCTCCGTCGGCACGACTACTCAACCTTCACATACGTCTGACTGACTCTTCTCACACTTTACCGCTATTTATATCTCCCAGGCACTATCCTGGAAGCTTCAGGAACGTTCACTTATTTAGCGGTGAAACACATAGCAGACAGTTCTAGAAGCCTCTATCACTTTCTCTCTTTCGGCAAGCGCCCAACAATGCGGCCATTCTCTGTCTCTTTCCTTCGGCTCCTTTGCGGTAGTGCCGACAATAATGCGATGGGTGACAATTGCGGCTGTCGGCAATTAGATGCGGCGGGCGCGGTGACACTGCTCCCTCCTCAGAGCTGGTCGTCCCGACCAGCACTATCACTGCGGCATCTCCCTTGCGCCCCGGCGGACTATCCCATCGAACCTCTTCTCCAGGAGGCACGATCTTAGGTATCGCTGTTGGATAGTGTCCCTTGGTCTGGGTAGGACGATGTATGCCATCCTGCTTCGAAATTCTGCAACAGTACCGCCGGTCTTGACGGTCCCTCGTCCAGTTGCCCTTCTTCCTGGTGTGTTGACGGGCCATCCTGCGCACTTGGAAACGGCTCACTGGGTACCATGTCCGCCGACCTCTCTGGCGCACCTTCGCAGCCACCTTGCTTCCGATGGGTCCGGCAACAAGCCCCGCCACATCCGCGCGAGTCGCGTCCACCGCTGCACTCGTGTTCACTCGTGCTCGGCACGGCCTCTCCTGTATCCTGCCGTCCAAGATGATGTCCACCATTCTTTTGTTCACGGCACTATGCGTCAGGTAATTGGATGGCTCCGACGGTCCCCCCATGTCACACGCCAAGTCGGTTCTTGCGTGTTGCTCGTTTGCTTGTGCGCTTCCCTGCTGATCGTCCTCCACGTCATATCCTGGTTGGTTACGTACCCGACACACTCCTCCAGGGGATCCTCGACGACGCCCCTGAACTGTCCCTTTGTCTTCCCCGAGACGTACATTTTCGTTATCTGAAACGGGCGCAACTGTCGCCTCGGCCACTAGGTGCTCCCTCCCCGGGTCCGTGCTATTCCGTCTGCCCCTGGCATCCAGTACTTTGACGCTCTCGTCAACTCTTACTACCAGGGCGCCAAGACGTTCCCCGTCGTCCTCCACGACGTCCACATGCTGGCAGAGGTCTTCCACCTTTTCGCCGAGTTCTTCCACGTCTTCCGTCACGCCAATCAGTTTGCCGAGTTGTTCCACGTCTTCCGTCACGCCAATCAGTTCGCCGAGTTGTTCCACGCCTTCCATCACGCCAATCAGTTCGCCGAGTTGTTTCACGTCTTCCGTCACGCCAATCAGTTCGCCGAGTTGTTCCACGTCTTCCGTCACGACAATCAGTTCGCCGAGTTGTTCCACGTCTTCCGTCACGCCAATCAGTTCGCCGAGTTGTTTCACGTCTTCCCTCACATCATCTGAAACGGGCGCAACTGTCGCCTCGGCCACTAGGTGCTCCCTCCCCGGCTCCGCGCTATTCCGTCTGCCCCTGGCATCCAGTACTTTGACGCTCTCGTCAACTCTTACTACCAGGGCGCCAAGACGTTCCCCGTCGTCCTCCACGACGTCCACGTGCTGGCAGAGGTCTACCACCTTTTCGCCGAGTTCTTCCACGTCTTCCGTCACGCCAGTCAGTTCACCGAGTTGTTCCATCTTCATCTCTTTCAGCTCGGCAGCGAGGTTGTCGTTTGACGTTTCCATTTTGGCAGCGAGGTTATCGTTTGCCGTCTTCATCTCTTTCAGCTCGGCAGCGAGGTTGTCGTATGACGTTTCCATTTTGGCAGCGAGGTTGTCGTTTGCCGTCTTCATTTCTTTCAGCTCGGCCAATAATTCTTTCATCATTGCCATCATCCTGGTTTCCGAATCTCCCTCCATCTTGGTTCTAACGTTGCAACTTCTAACGACGAAGTAACGAAACTAGAAGCAATTCGACGAATCCCACTTCTGACACCAGTGTGACTTTTTGTTGTGTGGGTGTGAAGTAAAGTAGACAGATGTAGTCGAGATAAAGACACACTTTTATTTCCGTAAACAGTAACTTGTACACTCGTTGCAAC
This sequence comes from Tenodera sinensis, assembly GCA_030765045.1. Lineage (NCBI taxonomy): Eukaryota > Metazoa > Arthropoda > Insecta > Mantodea > Mantidae > Tenodera > Tenodera sinensis. The sequence goes on along the minus strand of CM060963.1, from coordinate 55,433,908 downwards.
AGCAAGAAAGTCTTTTCCGATTCTCCAACAGCACGGCTCCGAACTCGTAACCCAAAAAACTAACTCTTCTCCGTCGGCACAACTCTCCACATCGTCTGTCCGTCTCCGTCGGCACGACTACTCAACCTTCACATACGTCTGACTGACTCTTCTCACACTTTACCGCTATTTATATCTCCCAGGCACTATCCTGGAAGCTTCAGGAACGTTCACTTATTTAGCGGTGAAACACAAAGCAGACAGTTCTAGAAGCCTCTATCACTTTCTCTCTTTCGGCAAGCGCCCAACAATGCGGCCATTCTCTGTCTCTTTCCTTCGGCTCCTTTGCGGTAGTGCCGACAATAATGCGATGGGTGACAATTGCGGCTGTCGGCAATTAGATGCGGCGGGCGCGGTGACAATATTTTTAAAACTACTTTGAAAAGGCTTTACTTACCAAATTTATAGTTTTAACGTTATCAGTTTAGTAGCAGTAATAAATGCCTGCCTATTGTGAAAGGCGCCTAAGTGATTATTTATTGGGAGAAATCTCCAAACAATGACCAGTGCCACCTAATGTTTCTTCGGTAAGAACCCTAGGCTCTCTTTTAGGTTTCTTAGACTGGACACTTCGTGATGCCTGAAATTTGTTATAGTGTATACACTTTTGTACGGGGCCTGCAACTTCTACGCCACGAATCTTCCTGTAAATCGTATTTTCACTCAATGAATTCAGTAAGTTGGCACATGCGAATCAGTAAATACACCCTGTGCACTTGAAAACTACTGAGCCATAATATCCTTTTTGACTAAATGCAAGACAAACTAATAAATAACTCGTAATATCAACTGGATACTCCAGAGCCTGAACAGTGACCTTGATTGTAGCAATAGCACGGTTGCATGTATCCACAAGTCCAGTGAAAAAACCACCGGTTCTTAGTTCATTGGCTCTCTCCGTATACAAATATATTAACCATAGCAATGCCAAGCCTTATTCCAGAAATTAGATCATCAAGGGGTTACTTTATGACCACCACGGGTAACAAAATGCCTGAACAAATTTTAAAACAAATTTATTTTAAAATTTGGTATTATATCTTGTCATGTTTATAAAGATAATATTTAACATTAAGTATTCCTTTTTTACTTTTTTTTAAATGAACCACATTATACCTACCGACGGGATAGTATATACTTTATGACCATATTGACATTTCATTGTTTCTCAACAAGACCAACAATGAAAACTTTGAAAGAATTATGCAACTCAGTAGTACAAACAGCAATTGGTAATAAATATTAACTGCATGCTTTTAATCAGAAAATTAAAAGACAGAATTTAAGAAAATTACAGGTGCGCTTAGAGTCCCCCCCCCCCCCCCTCTTAGTAATGCTAGGGTTAAATAAACACTTTACATAAAACAGCAAATACTTGGAAAACTACTAACGGCTAAGAAAAAATTATGTACAGCATTATATTATTTTTCTGTCTTTAGCTATCTAGAATGATGTTTCGATTATTAAAAGACAAGAGAAGTGAGTCATTTGTAGAAATTTGTAATCTGAATATCACAAACCGATGCTTTAATCAAAATCTTTAGAGGCACTTTAAAAAAAGGATTCTTCTTGAATGTTGGTAGAATTTCTGGAAAATTTTCGCCTTATTAGCTGAAAGTTGTGTAGTTCTTCAAGAACACACATGCACATGAACCTTAAAGCGCGTATTTGTGATCAAATCCCAACATAACGCTACCTTTACCATAGCGAAAGTAACAAACTAAATTAAACTAAGAGTAGGTTCGAGTGTCGCATACAAAACTGGACTCTGAGGAGCACTGCAGGACATCAACATTCTAAACAATGTAATGCGTGGATTGTGTTTTCCATTCTGATCGCTTCATTCGCTGTTCACGGGGAGAAGGAAGAAAACTTCCCGCCTCCCATGATCTGTCCTTGAGCTTTGCGGAGGACAGGAAGGAACTCAACTTGTGTGTGGAGGGAGTGGAGGGGGTAGGAAAACGCGACTTCTCAAGGTCACACGGTAACAACGAGTTCCCGCGGTAGAGACCGGCATTCTCTGCGTTCCCTTTGTGGGGCTCTGTCACATTCATCTTCTACGGGCTAACGTAGGATGTTCATAAGGCAGGATTATGGCTGGAATTCGTGCAAAAACCTTTGTTTTTGTCTTACCGCTCAGTTAAAGCGGAGGAATAATTGCATTGAACCCAAAAATTCAATATCGCTATAACATTGAAATTCATAATGAATAAATTTAAAACCCTAAAATAGAGACAAAACTTCGGAGGAGTAATCTCGTAAATGCAAAAATTTAGTCCGATTCATTTCAAATTTTCATACAACATTTAATGTATAATACGCACACTAATTTTAATTTATATTTAACAATTAGTTCTGAAATTTCAATTGTTTTTTAACTTTTTAAATATTGCTCCCCAATTATATATATATATTAAATTCTGTAAGTTTACATTATATATATTAAATTCTGTAAGTTTACATTAATAAATTATGAGGGTGAATTTAAATGTTGTGTATTCAATTTTAGTTAAACGTTTATACAACAGAAGTATTATTATTTGATAATATCGCGATTAATTATGTTAACAATTTATTCATTATTCCAAATTGTATATCGTTGGAACAATTTTAAAAGGAGAATTCAATGACAAATGAAAACCCAAGAAAAGAGAACTTAAAATTATAACGCTGACTGTCTTTGTGGTCTGTTATCGAGTCGGTAACGTCTGTGGCCTGCATTTGAGAGGTCGCGGTTCGATCCCCATGGCCGACCTTCCTGAACCACGGTTGTTTTCGTAGGTTTTCCGGTCTCCAGGCGATGCTGGGAGGAATTTTAATATCCTCAGAATTTCCTGCCCCTCCATTTTGTTATATTAATCACCGCATTTCGCGCTTCATCTCATTAGGTTTCTTTCAGGGTTGGAAGCGTCGGCGAGCGTTGTCATTTGGTCGTAGTATGATTCGATTCCCGGTTGCAGGGTAAAATTTTTCCTTAGCCAGGGTTACTGCCTACATTCCCTAGAGTCTGGGAGCATGAATGGAAGTGTGAATGTGTGTGTTTGTGAATTTAATGTAATAATCAAAAGTAATGCCAACCCAAAATGTAATACCACAGTGTTCGGCATTATTGCAAACAGCCTCCGATATGACCTTAGATATTAAACTAAATTAAATTATTTTGTTGTTTAACGACGCTGTCAATTGTCAGGATTACATCAGCATCGCCGGTGTGTCGATATTTTGCCCCGCAGAACTTCTTTTACTTGCCAGGAACTTTGCTGATATGAAGCTGTCGTTTTAAGCACCTTAAAATGCACCTGAACCCGCGACCTTGGAATCAGCAGCTAGCGTCTAACCAACTGAGCCACCCAGACCGATCTAGATGTTAACGGCGGTATATTAATGGAGTATTATAAACTATATTATGAATGTTTAAATAATATGAAATAATACTGCTTCTGAAAACTTGTACTATTTATAAATTATTAAGTCCATATACAGGTCAAGCCTAGTGGTAGTATGTCTGCCTCACATTCAAAAGGTCCCGAGTTTGAATCTCGGTTAGGGTGAGTTATTCGGATAAGGTTTTTTCCGTGGTTTTCCCATATCCTGAGAAGACAGTGTCTTCTTTAAGCGCCATGAACCTGGGTTATTTGAACATCATTTCACCCACTTCATTGATCGTCCGATACGTTGGGGTTGTTAATATACAAAACATATGCATACCTTTCTTCATTTTTGGTGTTGTTGTTGCTCTTCTACAGTAAATTTAGTATTTAAGGATTCCTAATGTCTCTTTTAAATGATTTGTTCACTTTAACATTGGCCAAACGTATTGATTTTTATTACAATTTCTAGAAGCAGACTAATAGACAAAACTATATGAGATGCTTAAAAGCTTCTAAAGACTACATAAAGACTACATTGAGGATATTTACAAATCAAATTCTGGAAGTAGCCTATGAAGTCCAGCTTAATCGAAAATAAGTTCTTATTACTGGTAAACGTTAGGAGGTAAAACGCATACTAGAATTATTGAAAATTTAAAATACCTTTTTGTGACACTAGCCATTCCGAAATAACCGTTAATATTGGCTGTTCTCCGGAGCCATCTTTCGAGACCTAACTATCGTTTCAATTTCCTCTATCCCTCGTGTACCTACAACAAAATGTGTAATGAAACTATCTGTAAATGTTTATCCAGATTGACACGAAGTAGACGGAATGCTAAGTTTGCCTAAGTCATGTGAGCTTTTTTAAAGCTTCAGGTCAAGTTTTCGGCGTCAACTGACACGAACAAACAAGCCTTATGCTGGGTTGCAAGAAAACTGTAGCTACCCCCTTCTTTAGTTATTGACTGGGTAAACTTTCGGCAGTTGCAAGTACATTATACCATCGGTTAACTTACTCCCGGTTTGAGAAGAGAGGATGCAATTCGACAGAGCCGGCGTAGTCGGATACATATTTATCTTAATCACTCGTATGATGTCGCTGCAGCTGCGACGCGTTCAGGACTGCACTTCTAATTTTGTTGATAAAGTCGTTCCGTGTTTTCTACAAGTCAAAATCTAGAACAAAGGAACAACATACTGTCAGCATTAATTTCAGAAAATAAGAATACTACAAAATAAAGTCACGGACCAGTTACAAATTGAAATAAGAAATTTAGGAACGTGGAACTATGTTCTCAGAGTGCAGACTGTTTGGACTTCAATAGAAAAGTAATAAATTAGTAGAAAAGTAACCTGAACTGCTTCTGAACATTTCACTATGCCTTTGAATTTTCGTGTAAGTGTAGTTAATAACACCGGTAACATTGGAGAAACTAGTAATCACAAAACCCTTGTCTCGTAGTTCGTAAAAAATTGCTTTGATCTTGTAAAGAATAGCTGATTTTTCTGTCAATATGGGCATACACGTAACTGACAATAATTCACCCTCAGGATATGGTAGTTACATGTATACATTTGAAATAAAGCAGCAAAGCTGTCTAAATTAAGTATCACGGTCAACACTGAGAATCGCTTATTGCGAATATGTAGAATTATATTTGTGCATTCCTTTATTGCAGAACTGGTAGTAATGCAAGTGTAATTGACAATAATTCATCGGGATATGGTAGTTACAGTTATGCGTATATGCTTGAAAAAGTGATGTCTAAAACGGATGTGGGTGACTTGGACTTCTATGAGGCAACATTATGTTACTTATTAACTTAGGATAACTTTGCATCTACCCAGGATTCACTAAAATATGCTCGAAGCTCTGATGGCGGAGTGACATAAACATGGTTAGGGAGTTGCGTAAACAAGGAGAGAGTGGATAGAGGAAGCTCATCAGTTTATCGCACTGGGTTCGGCAGCTTGTCCAAATTGGAAACATGTGTCAGTACTAAAATACTGATAAAAAGTATTTTGTGACGAAAAATACGCAATCTTTAACGAAATACACTCACATCCAATATAACTTCTTTGTCAGACGAAGACTATATAATGAAGAACAGAATAGGAATATAACACTTCTCGGCATAAACCTATAATTCTATACATACTTCGATCGACAATAATGCATACAGTATTGTTTGCTTATATCTACAGCAATAGTTTTTATTTACTTGTATCTGAGGATATTCATAATACGAGAAACATTAAGATGAAAAAAACAATAATGGCGGACATTCGCTAACTGTTTATAGGTCTGAGATTCGATGTTTAGTGATACTCACTGAATAGCATTGTAGATCGTTCTTGTAATTCATTTTACAGGCAAATGAACACTTTAGCGCTAAAGAAATCTCTAAGTGTGTTCTTGCAACCCAGCATTAATGTTTGAAGTTTTAATCACCAGTCATTTTCTGTAACTAGAATATATAGGCCGTTTGTGCGTCTGTGAACAGTATAACCCAAAAACGAAAAAAAAAAAAAAAAAAAAAAAAAAAAAAAAAAAAAAAAAAAAAACCACCTTTACTTTAAACATTTTTCGAAAGTGTTTATTTTCTCAAAAATGGCTGCGCGATTTTAATAAAAATACCATATGTTAAGAATATTTTGCTGACAAATGCAATGTCTATCTTGAATTTTCTAGGGATAGCCTCTGAAGTCTTCTGAATGATATTTATAAAACTGGTAAACCGTAAAAGATAGAGAAAATCTCAGTATACAAAAATGTAGATCCCGTTAAAGCACACAAATACAAAATATTTTTTTGGTGAAGCTAACCATTCGTTGCATATTCCTTTTAGCTGTTGAATTTTTAAACCTTATACTTTTCTCAAATAGGTTGTATTTCGGTTTCTTTCTTTCTTCCCCCTCCCCTCTTACCACGTAAAGACAACGTAATTTCTCATTACATAGCGATCCGTCCTTAAAGGATGTGAATATCGCTTAAAGCCTACTGCACTGCCTAATTCCGTTGTAGCTACAGGGAAACATGCAAAAAGACAATTTCTGTAAACATTTATCTTGATTAAGATTAAGTGAGTAGAAGAATAAAAGTTTGTAAGACATCATGCTAGTGCAACGCATCAGATATTTCCACGGGAAATGCACTTACATGTATTTGAATTATGTACTTACACCATTTGAGTAAACATCAGACTTATGTGTAGCTTCAAGTAGGTATTTGCATTAGACGCTATTCATGCATGCTGCCGTGTGATGAAGGATTTTGACAGGTTCATCTCCATTACGAGCAGGATAGTCAGGCATTCGAGATGTCTCATGTTTAAAATCCCTTGGGTCCAACCAAAAATCGAAGGCTTTGGCAATTTTCTCGGTTACTAGGGGAATGCTTTGGCTTACTTCTGCGAATTTTCCTATCGTCCGTTTGTTTCCTTCTTTATCACCATTAAGAGCTCACAAATCATCTACATGCGCCTAACCCAAGGAAGAAAGAAGAAAGAAGAGGGCGTACAGATCTCATTTGAAATTATAATGGTATAGACATGGTTTGCCAAACAATGGCCCGAGGGTCGAACCCGACCCGCGATCTGCTTTTGTTTGGCCTGCCTATAAACTTAAAAGAAATATACCTAAAATGCGGTGCATTTTACTAGTATCATTTAGTCATCGATTTCGAACGATTAAATGAAATCAAGCGCTTAGATTATTAATTGTTATATAGTGTAATGTCCTACTGAAGGACGAATATAAGGAAGTTAGTTTTGTTGATTTTTTCCAACTGTCTGCCGAGTGACACATTTTAAATTCGTTTGAAAGACTTTGCAGGAGAACTGGCATCAATGTTAGTATTAACATATATCTGCGAAAAGACGTTTTCAAAATGAAATATATCAAATAAAATTGTAGATCTGCTATGGTCAACATTTATAGTTTATTTTAATGAAACACAACATAACATTAAAAACACAAATTATCTGCAATTAGAACACAGAAAACTCAGTTTCGTTCCTCTCATTGAATATGAACTGTCATTAACTAAAAACACTTCCTGTAACAGATGTGTCTGTGTGGGTGAGTGGGGGGGGGGGGGGGGGCATAAATTACACTGTCATAAAACTATGAATGAAAGACCAACAATTTCTTGTTTACGTAGTAAGTGTAAGTTTCAGTTCAACAAAAGACTAGAAATTACTTTGATCTGTGGACTTCGTGCCTGTGAGTTTATGGCTCCTACCTAAATCTATGTGACTTTGCCCGCGATTTATTCTCTCGCAGTTGAGTGGCCCCCATTATGAAAACTTTAGAAGTGTAAAAATGTATGCAACTTGTAAGACGGATTTGTTTTTCTACTATGTTTATCCAGTTAAAATAATACATCAGTGACTGTAACTAATCAGAAGTAATAGCCTCTTGTGTGAATTTTGGAGTATAATTTATATTGCCTAATAAAACTTGTTTTAGCAGTATAAATCTCCATTCCAATAGTAGTGCTTTTCAATATATACTAAAGTAGTTTAGCCATTTAATGTCATTTTCCTGTGTTGGAAAATACGTCTTAGAATTTGTATTACCTACTTCTACATTTATTAACGATCCAGAAATGTTGATTTAAATGAGTATAGGGGGATACAACTTCTGTACTAAAGAGCGCAGGTTCTCCGATACAAAAAAGGCAGCGAGAAAAGAAAACTTCCACATTTTTCTTCAAATTAAGAAAGGGGATGCTGCTCTGGTTTATTCTTACTCGTAGGTTCTGAAATCTCGATTATTTGCAACTGTAATGCTGCGAAGCGCTTCCCACAGTCAATTAATTATTTAATTATTTTTACACAGATTTTGACGTGAAGTTCAAGGTTTTTGTCGTACTTCTGAAACCGGTGAAACCTTTCACTATGCAATTAATTTATTGATTTATTTTGACAATATGAACTTCACAAATTTTATCGTGCTTTTAGGCAGTGTTATTTCTGGTTTTAAAAATAATGTGTTATGTACAGAATTAGTTGCAATTAGTATAGCTGATCGCATGGAATTCTGTAGTTACAAAGCGCAAATGCAAAGCTGCTTCTGCCACGCTCAATGTCACCCCGTTACCTGGTCCCAGCACTACACTTAAGTTGTCTAATTTGCCCCCTTTTCCTTAGTCTTCAGCATGAAACCAATCCGTTTTCTTAGGTTAATTTTTGAGTGCCAGAATTTTGAAACTCCGAGGAGACGTAATTATATATGGATAATCGCTGAAAATTATGTCTTCCAATCACTCAGGTGAAATGTTTTACTACTTCTCCCCTTTCGCTGCTCACCTAGGCCTGCTTTTGTTTGTATGCTAAAAAGTGTGTAGGACTTGAATGCAAATCAACAAGAGATTGGCTTATCTAGGCCTGATGTGGAACACAGAATGATAAGACGATTCTGTCAACATTAAATAGCTAAAAATTGACTGTCTGTTCCCCAACTCGTGGTCTTAGGGGACAGAAAGGGACAGGAGAGGCATTCCAAGATAGTGTACCCGAGTTTCGTAAACACTGTTCACTTCTAATGAACAACAACAATGATAACACACTCCAGTGTGCTTACCATTCCGAGCTAAAGGTATAGGTTGCGCGTTCGTTCTTGACGAATGACCTTGAGCAGAAATCCAATGAGTGAGCCTACCCTTAATAAACAGGTCAGCAAATGTTTATGCTACGATAACAGACACCTCTGTTTTCCTCTGTCACGTGTGTGTATACAGTCGACTGCAGAAGTTTTGTGCGGTGCGGATGTATGTATGCATGCAACGAAAATAGCAATTCAGACGAGGGAGAGATGTCGGGAATAGAATAAATGCAAGAAAGTTAAGTGGAAACAGTTATAGAGGTATAGTGTATAATACGTGTGGCTGATATTACTGCAAGTGTCATAAATTGATTTGTAGTGTTGTACTACTTCAGCTCAGAAGCATGCGCGTCATCTCACTGCAGACTGTACCTCCTCTCTCTCGTTCCCGCAAAAGCTGAGTAGAGACTCGCATTCAACCTTTCATATAAAATTTTCATTCGTCAAGAAGTAACGCGCGACCTATAACAGTAATCGGTTAAGTGGGTACACAATTTAAATTCTGCGCTATTATATCTAAATAATTCACATGTTTTGTTATCTGCAAAAGTGTCGAATAATCTACAACTGTTTTAATATTACTTGTTTATATTTAGTTGTTTAGTCATTGAATTGTGCATTAATTTGTGGGTGTTGCGTTTTCTCTATGGAATACAGAAATGGGCAATTGTAATGATGGCAATCGACAAACGACACAAAATGGTAATGGTACATGATCCTTGGGCAGCAGTTGACCACAGTCAAAAGTACCTGGATACAGAAACACAGCTAAGTCCCTCTTTTGGTGTTTTCATACCAGGTATTGATTTGAAAAATTACCAGTCTAAGTACTCAATTCTTTAAATTAAAATGAGTTCAATACTTAGATATAGATATTGAAACAGAAGCTTAAAACTAGGATTAATTGCAATTAAGGTTTCCTCTCTTCTGTGCCATCTAGAGCCAACTGAATTTGAGCAAAGTAAGCCAGTTTGACAAAAACATACCTTATTCTCTGTTATTTCCTGTTGCCAATTAACTCAGTTACTAAATTAAAGGTACAAAGTGTGCCCCATTGCTTTTGAATAGTAATACAATCTACTTCGGAACCTCTAGCGCCAGTAATCTAATAAATGTGCTGAAGTTTCATTTTGTTCACCTCTAATCAACAATAACAATAATAACACCTACAAACAAATACTCTTTCAAAGATAATTATCGGAAATATCATTGAGATTCCAAAGCAGGATTAGCCGAGTGCGGAAGTGCCACTTATGATTGGTCCCCTCAATAAACTTTCCTCTTAATATATGAATTATAGAGGTATTTTTAGACATGCTAGGATCTGCGCGAGTGATGTCATGCAAATTGATGGTGGGAATAACGTCTCTGCTTCCTACTTGAAATGAACAAGGCACAGCTGATAATGCGAGGGGGCACTGTACTTCATCACGCACTGTTCCTTGATGTTTACTACACGGCAGTCAGAGATATACTAACCTAACACCCCTATGGTGAACTTGACCATAAACCACTGCGCAACTTCCAGTCATTCGTCACGTCTACAAATACCTCTTACATGCTTTTTATTGAAACCAAATTACAATAAAATAAATAATTACTTAGTCTGGCAGGTTTTAAAATGAAACCTCTGTTTAGCTGGTCTAGCTGGCATGAAAAAATGTCATCGTGTTGAAATGAATATACAATTTTGGGCTGCTTTTGTGTTTATACGGGTAGCATCAGCAAAAATGCTAAATGCTGAAAATGTTCTTCATTAATTCATTCTCGTGTAATTGCTTATTTAATTAAAACCTTTCCAGTTTGATATTGCTAAAGAACGAAACTATTTACCTATTTCACTGTTAATAATTCTTCAGGATTTGCTTCATGTAAACACAATTATTCACTTAACTTAAATCCTTGATTTTTTTATAAGAACCTTTAGATAAAATGTGTTTATTAATGCTGGGGTAGATTAAACCATCAATATTCAAATGTGTTTAAGGTTTTTAAGAGTTATATACTACATTATATACAACTATGACAAACATTATTACACATTTTTACAAGAAAAAGACATTGTAAAACAAAATTAAATGCCCTATGCTCACACCTAGAGCTTTATGTATGTTATTAAAGGTAGCTCAATAAAATGTTTTTAATTCTTTTTTAGCTAGATAAAGTAATGGAAAATTTTTCCTTTAATTTAAAACCTGTGAATCATTCTACGCTTATACATAGTAAGCCAAATAAAATAGCCCCTAGCGCAACAGCCCTGCTTACCGCCCGACCGCTGCGTATCTTAAATCTGCCCACTCAGCTGTCACGAGTAGGGTGCAGTACTGGAGGGCGAGACGTGATTTACACATAGTATGTATATTTAATATTAGCTGGTTTCTTTTATTGCATTATATTGCATTTATTGTTATTAAGATTAATTTGAAAACAACACAACCATTTTAAACTAAAGTACTTCAAATTAGTGGTATAAATCAGGTACCAAAGGGGTTTACAGGAATTCAGTAACTATTTTTGCCTCGTTAAAAGCAGCCGTGAACCTAAAGAAAACTCTTAAGTATCTCAATAACAAAAGATTTACACCCAAAGAGGTGAATGGAAAAACTTTTGTAACTAATTTCCAATTGAGCCTTTAAAACGCGACAAGAAGGACAAAAGTCCTGCAGGCATTTTTGCTGTTTTATCTATTTCTACAACATTTTTGTTTTTGTAATCACAATTTATGTTACTCCTTTTAAATTTTACTTTTTGAAATTTTTTACTGAGTACATTCGTACAGCATTAACAATGTTATTAAAATCAAAAGAGAATGGGAAAATAACAAAAACTGAATAAAATAACTTGATCTGAGCTCAGGCACATGGGGCCCCTCTGGCACCATAGTTAGACATACCGGATTGTTGCAAGTCTTCTAATTGTGTCACTGGGAACGCAATAACAAAACAACTGTGTTACACACTAACGAATCATAGGAAGAACTCATTGTAAACAAAAACAGTGTAACGCAATACAAAGCTTAGAAAGCAACTTCATTTGTTTAGATTCTCAGACAAACAGCGCTGCAACTAGAAAAACAACTAAAACTAGAAAATAACAACTGTTCTCTCTCATGTCACAGATACAAATATAAATCAACGTAATTAACTCGCTAAAACTTCAGGCTGGGGTGAAACATTAGAACAAGAGCTCTAGAAACCTCAGAAACAGTACTAGGTTTGAGTGTAGCTAACTGGAAGCTAAATGCTTAAGAATTCCTATGCCTGGTAATGAGCGTAACAATAAAACAAGCTCGAGTGGAGAATGAGGCTTGCTGAAGAGACTGTTTACAATGCTCTGAAGTGCATTTTTACAATATTTCTTACGAATGATGCTCCACTAAAAGCTACACATTATGTGCTAACTTACAATAACCATCTGAGAGTGCTTTCAGTACTTAGAATACAACAGAATTTACACTAATTTTTAAGAATACATTTCCGAAATAATTATATATTTTTACAGCTATTCCACAAATTATACCTAAGCTTATTTTCCTCTTTACTTAGCATTTTTAGATGAACATTTGTATGTGTATGTGAAGAACACAACTCAGAAGCAGAACATTGATTAAATACCAAACTTTGTACTTTAGGCCAACTATGCGACACTAGATTTTCAACAAAAATCCCCCGCACCAAACTACATGAAAAATGTTTCGAAAACTTTGCCTCAGAAACGGTTTCAACGATTTGGATTAAAATACTATAACATGTTTAAGATCTTTTAATGGCAAATAAAATGTATATCTTGAATTTTCTGCTGATAGCCTGCGAAGATCTCTTCTGAATGACTTTTTCATAACTGGTAAACTTAAAAGATGGACAAAATTGTAGTTAAAAACATAGGAACAGTAATTGGAGAGAAATGGAGGGGGCTTGGCACTCAAGCCAAGCTTATTGTGGCTATGTCCGAAGGGGCACTCCCAAGAGGAAGGGTGAGGTGAGAGGAGACAGCGGGTGGCCAGATCCAGACTAACAGAGGACAGAGGTCCCTAAGGTTTCCGGAATGTAACGACACTTTGAAGTCCTTAGGACTTCCGGGGGGACGTAGGCGCGGGGTCCAAAGACACCCCTAGATGCCGCCACCTTTTTCATACGGATCTCACAGACGAGGGACGGAAAGAGTTTCTGTGCACATATCATCCCTGCACCTAATGCCTATGCTGAAAGGACTACGGAATGAAATTACAAATGAAACGACAGGAAATTCGAAGAATGTAATTATCCTTCCCAGCATTCGCATAGTGACCCGGAGAAACCCCGAAAAAAACCATGGGTCAGGATGGTCGGCCACGGAAATCGAACCCACGACCTCCCCAATGCTAGCTTAACACGTTACCGCAGTGCCATCTCGCTTGGTTCAAAAAACGTAAATCTTGTTGAAGCCCACTATTCGTGTCAAATACTTATTTTTCTTTCAGATTAAACTTTTCTCAAAGCCATCACATAGTGACCAGCTCTTATCGCTTAAACCCTACATATTCCCCTTGCACCGACAACAAGATTAGCAACAAAATCATTGTTTAACTCGATTAACATGAAGTAAGTAGAGGAATAAGCGTTTGTAAGAATAGTGTAGAAAAAGTCATGTGAATGGAACACATCAGATTTTGTTATTTGGATGTATTGGATCATTTTGTTCTGCCTAGGGCATTTGCCTCTTCCTGCACACGAGATGATTCGCAGCGATATCAGGAAGCTGCAAACGCTACTCTCAACAATGGATCCATTAACTGGTAACGCAGGTGGAAACAAAAGACAATGCAGCGCACCATCACAAGTGGAAAGCATACGCCATCTTCTAGAGTGATTACTTATTTGTATTTAATGAGTGGTATCTATTACGTACAGCAGCTGTGAGATTACATCTTCAAGTGAAATTAAAGAAAAATTGTGAACGGAGTGGAATATTAAATTTCCGGCACTCGCTATTTACGCACACCTCCATCCCTTTGCAGATTAATTATAATTTCAACAACAGCCATTAAGTAATTTAACTGCTAGTCGTATTACCTCCCACATCCACATTTATTTGCGCTATCTGCAGGCGTGAGTGCTATTATGTGGGCTTTTTATATTCTTTCAGCTCGCACTGCTTACCAACGCTTTTTAATGCCACAACAACGGAAGCTGCATTAAATGCACACTTCAGATCTCTCATATATCCTACAAGACAACGATGGTCAAGCTTGTGTTCCAAAACCTTATTTCTTACTGTCCATTGTGAGAAACATCCTGGAAATATCCTTCCTTGGATTATAATGCAAAATTTGATAAAAATGGTGAAACATTTAAAAATACATTTCCTTTCATCATAAAATGATACGAATTGTATGCTTTGTGGGGACCCGAATCACTTATTAACCAAAAATGTTCAGAAATTCGAAACCTGGATGCTGCCATAAGAACCTTCCCCAACACGATGATATAATTATTTTTCATGTGGTCAGTGAATGCAAAGACATTGGCATTGTTATCCAAGGGGTATTATCTTCAGTATATATGTATGCTAAGTTTTCACAGAAAAATTGCATTTTCTCCAAACGAAATCTTTTTTAGCATTCAAAATACTCCACGCATCGCAATTAAATTCGATTTCCTTGAAATTGTGTATGTTAGTATCTATATCTTGAATAACTGTGCTATGGGCATAAGAATTCGTGCATTAAAAAAATAACCCCTAGTGCAACAGACCTTCGCGGGCCAAGGCTTACCGCCCGACCTCTGCATCCCCACCTCTTCCCACTACAGGCGCCATTAGTGGGGTGCAGTACTGGAGAGTGAGGTGTGGTCAGCACTACGAGCTCTCCGGTCGGTTATGCGGTCTTCGCGACCTAGGGGTCGCTGCTTCTTTATCAAGTAGCTCCTCAATTGGACCCTCCGGGGCCTAACAAGGCTGAGTACACCCCGTGCCAGACCTCCCAGAGGGGATAAAATCCCCATGCTGATCCCGGGAATCGAACCCGGATCCTCCTCGCCAGAGGCAAGCGCGCTACGGAGGCGGTTCCCCATGATACAGGTTTTAAAACTTGTTCGAAAATTTAGTACTTCCTCTCCAATATTCACGAAAGAAATTTACCACATAAGAATTTTCTAGAGCACAAAGAAGTTGTATGACGTGATAAATGCTTTTGTACGCTCATGTAGTTTTACCTAAAACTGTATCACGTGGAGAATTTTTTATAAGAACAATGAATTTAAACAACAAAAATTGCTATTTAAACTACCATACAAGCAGCATTTTGAAACATGGCGAAAATATTAGTGTTCTTGTGTGCAATAACTGCATACATTTCAACAAAATGTGGTACATATTGTGGACCTTCAAAAGGTTACCTTAAAATCAGTCTGAATATACTTCAGCTAACATTTCAATTATCATATTTCAAGTGAAATACGAGTTTTGAGGTCTACTTAATGAAAAAGTAGATTTTTAGCTCCCAATAAACAGCGTAACTCTCAAGAGATAAGTGGAATTAAACCTGAGTAAGTAAGATACCTCACTTATAAGAGTGCCAGACATTATGCCCCCACAATTCCCTTTTAATTATGATAGCTACAATTATTAAAATGTCTTCGTATGCTTGGGATACTGATTTGACGAATGAAATTTATATGCTAAAATTTCTGTGAATAGCCTGTGAAGATATCTGACAAAGTTTTTGTCTCGGGTTCGATTCCCGGCTGGAGGGTGAGGATATTTCTTTAGCCCGATTATTCCCCATTCTCCCTAGCTGGAAGCATGAATGAAAGTGTGAATATGTGTTAATTTAATGTAATAAATATTGAGCAATTTGTTACAATAGTAAAAGAAAAGAAAGAAAAAAAAGGTCGATATGACTTTAAGTGTCAAAGGTGGCATTAAATGGAACATTAAAAAAGAAATCGATACAGCCAGACGACTATCTATGACAAATTCAAATATAGGTATTCATTATATATTCATGTATAACCAATTTAATTATTTTCTATCGACGTTACCAACACAGGGATCAAGCTCGTTAAGCCATGGATTCAACACACGGGTGGTTCGCGGCTCTATGTAATCTTCCCCTCCCCCCGCCCCCTCTCCCATTCCAGTCTTACACCTGTAATGGTTTCTTCCTAAATTTCCTTTCCCAATTGTCATTTCATTTCATCCATCATGCAATTTTTTTTTTTTTTTTTTTTTTTTTTTTTTTTTTTTTTTTTTGTTCATTATAATTAGTTGTGAGAAAATGACTGGATTTACTTGACAGTCTAGCTCAGACCATGGTGATTATCTGTTTTATTTGTTCCAATTTGTTTACTTTATTGTGGATATAGGTGTCGCACAGTGTTGGCTGTTTTAAGCATGAGTTCTGAAAAAGGTACAGAAATTTAGTAATAAAGTTAAAATATTGAACTGCCTTTCGTTGTGGTACAGCATCTATACTTCACTGTGCAATATGATCTGTAATCTTGGACAATAAACAGGTAACATTGTAAATTTATATTAGTCGAAGGTGAATTTATTTTTGCGTCCACTTATAAGCCGATGTATTCCTATGCACCGTTTCTTCTAATACATTTCTGATCAAGCAGTCGCTTCTCATTCTACATCCCATTTAATTTCTGTTCTATTTTCTCATCAGTTCCCGAATTTTTCTTTGCTGAATCAGTTCTCGAAAATAGCTATATTCTGTCTCTTTTACAGCCACATTATTTACCTTAATCAATTGTATGTCCTTACTTTTTCGCAACGGCCAAGTAGCCGCACTACAATGTCGCATTCCACAAAAACTTCATTAATTTGTTAGTGATCCATGACTCAGGGCAGATGTCTTTTTTTCTATTAAAAGTTCCTTTTAGCAGTTGAGGATGCACTTGCTCCACTCCTTAACTTGAACTCCTAAGCATAGCTCCTTTATTTCTATTTCCCGAAATTAAGCCTTGAACTATTATATTTTCATGTTTGACAAGCCACTGTTTAACGTGCTTGAAAGCTTGATAAAATGCAAAACTGTACTAAACTGCGGATGTAATTAATGAAAAAGGTTTTAGAAGAAAATGTAAAAAGTAAAACGCAAATATGGTTATGGAATATTTGCTAAGTACAACAAAGATTATTTATCAACCTCCCTAGGGTCTGGAAGTATGAATGTATATGTGTGCTCGAAATGTAATGCCCAAAGATTAACACTACTGTAAGCAAGTGAGCATCATTGCTGTTTAGCAATTGTTCCAAAGGTAAAAGGCTGCCGATACGGCCTTAGATGTTAAATGGAAGATTACCTATACTTCTGGTACAAAAATTACAGGCCAGCTTTTATGAAGAGATAGCGTCAGGAAGGATGTCGAGCACCTACAAAATAATGTGCGTGCAGAAATCAGCGATCAAATAAACAGTGATATGAATTCAGGGCAGATGCTAATGGTAAAAAAGCAAATGTTAAGAGGAGGGATTGCCCTAAAGACAATATTCTTATACTGGTATCTAAGCAGGTGATTGTATGGGTTGGGGACAGGCGAGAAAGGCAACCAACATTATAAACAACACATACCAAATAACTATAACCTGATAGCCGAGTCCCATGCATCAGCATAAGACCATGCACATAATATATTAATAAATAAGTTGAAGGCTTGACACAAACATTTAACTGGTACAAGAAAATTACTTGTTATTTGTTGAATCCAGTAAGAGAGGTATGTTTCCAAAAATTAGGTAATACCACGAATAACCTACACAGAAGAAGACAAAAAAAAAAAAAAAAAAAAAAAAAAAAAAAAAAAAAAAAAAAAAAAGGAAGCTATTTCCACTACTATATACATGTTTTCTGGAATCCACATTAACTTCTTGAACTTATATCTCGTGGTTGCGCATGGTTCGCCGATAATGATGATAACTAACAAACATATCAGCTTGCAAAACGTTAGAAAATATAAATAGAAACATGGCACTCTAAAAATATTCAACGTTGTACTACTCATTTAATCATTTGATGTCACTTAATGAAGGTGAGCATATTACACCATATAAAACCATGTATCATACGAATGTTTTCTCCTTATTCTTTACCTGATTACCCACCCCGTATGGAGGACTTATACCCCCCAAGGACATACAAGCCAATGTCTAGGGTCAGACGCCTGTCGAGGAGCAGGGGACCTCTGGACCGGACAGAGTGAAGACCTGGAAGTGGGTGGTCAGCCAAGCACCAGGTATGATAGTGAGGAAGAGGATGACGTGAAATTTAAAATGAATACCCAACAGTTAACCGTTGTGCTCTAACTGCAAGTGTAATAATGTTTATTGGCTTAATACTAAACAAAAGATCAAAGAAAAACGCGTTTTCTCCTAAATATTAGCTTCCTAATCCACTTAATTTCTTTTTGACATTCTTCGTTGTACATTCTTTATGGACTTCACTAATGTCTTCAGCTACGGATTTACGTATTTCCACCGATTAGGCCTGAATGCGTGTCATTTATTTATTTATTTATTTATTTATTTATTTATTTATTTATTTATTTATTTATTTATTTATTTATTTATTTATTTATTTATTTATTTATTTATTTATTTATTTATTTATTTATTTATTTATTTATTTATTTATTTATTTATTTATTTATTTATTTATTTATTTATTTATTTATTTATTTATTTATTTATTTATTTATTTATTTATTTATTTATTTATTTATTTATTTATTTATTTATTTATTTATTTATTTATTTATTTATTTATTTATTTATTTATTTATTTATTTATTTATTTATTTATTTATTTATTTATTTATTTATTTATTTATTTATTTATTTATTTATTTATTTATTTATTTATTTATTTATTTATTTATTTATTTATTTATTTATTTATTTATTTATTTATTTATTTATTTATTTATTTATTTATTTATTTATTTATTTATTTATTTATTTATTTATTTATTTATTTTTTGTTCCATTTACTTCTAAGGCTTTTACATTTGGAGCAATTGTTTAACGTGGTGTTACTCTTTGGGTTTGTATTACTTTGGTTGTTACATTAAATTTACACACATTCGTATTCATACTTCCATACTCTAGGAAAATGAGGATTAATCCCAACAAAAGGATCTCCCTTCAGGCGGGAATCAAACCTGAAACCTCTGGATTTGAAGATTAGCACAGAGGTAGTCTGCCATTTTCATTTCTAGTCAGCCAGATGTGATCAAAGATGCTATATTACACTGTAAAATGTGTTATCACATTTTTGTGACACAGTGATAGTGTGATAGAGGCCTTACCGTTTCCCCAAAAATTAGTCACATAGTTTACTGCCCGATTATTTTTATTTTATTTATTTATTTATTTTTTTTTTTTTTCACTGTCTGGTAACGAAATAAACAACAGCCGTCAGCCGCTTTGCTTCACACGTCAACTCATGACCTGGCTAAGGTAATGTGAGGTCATTGTCCTTGTAGAAAACATTCAAACTCAGTTCTATACAGCATTTGTTACCGCGACGTCTGTCCACCCTGCGCCGTGCCTTCTGTGCCCTGTGTGCCTGCCTATTTGGAGACACTAACATACCTGAAAACAATAATCTCAATAAGTAAAATTATAAATTCATAAATGAAGCAAATAATACCGTTCATTACACTGTCCTCCATTACGAGAAAAATATATGCACTTATGCTCCTATCAATCTGTAATAAAGACAAAACTGCAGATTCGAACAGGATTCATACTAGAGCTCTTCGTGCACAAATCGCAGATGCAAATACTGGTCAAAGCAGCCACCGAAAAGGTAACCTTCGGATGTGTGATTCTTGAGGGATCGAAGATATTATTATTGTTATTATCGTTATTATTATTATTATTATTATTAATTATTAGGTATTAATTACTATTATTACTATTATTACTACTATTATTATTATTATTATTATTATTATTATTATTATTATTATTATTATTATTATTATTATTATTATTATTATTATTATTATTATTACTGTCATCATCATACTGTTACATATTAAGCTGTTTTACTTTAGGGTTCATATTCATATTATATACATGCCTATACGAAGTATAAAATTATCGAACAGTATGTTGATTAGATCGATGTAATAATCAAAGCTTAACATCAGTACATCAAATTCGCTTGCCTCGTACGCATGATAGTGCTAGTTATATCAGAACACTTTTAAATAAAATAACTGAAACAAAGCAAAGTAATGTAATTAATGTACATAATGTAATGATACTCGTAGAACAGACATTTTATCATCACAAATGTAATTTGAGTTATTCGTTCAAAGTGGACAGCGGTTAGGGAACATTGTTATAGTATTGAAATCAAATTTATTTTCCTGTGATTGGACCGAACGTTTAATTTTCTGGGATCAGATTTTCATAAAACATAGCTTCGGTTCAAATGTAAATTTTATTTGCTTCTAATAACTTCAAGTTATAGAAATTCTAATGCATCATTGCAGACATTCTAGTTTAAAATGAAACCACCTTAAGAACTACGGTTTACCAAAGATTTGAGCTGTAAAATATTATGATTATTTTCTTTGCTAAGCAAACTGTCAATTGCCCTGATCATATCAATGCTGCCGGTGTGGCGGAATTTCGTCCCGCGGGAGTTCTTTTACATATCAGTAAATCTACTAATATGAGACTGTCGCTTTAAGGGGGCATGCCAATTAAATGCAGAATATGACATAAAAATCACAACTGCCTTTCTTTTGGTGACATTTTTTGTGAAAGTTGGATATGTTTTAATCCTTCTTATTGCACATCGTATATACAATAGATGTCAATAAAATTGGACAAATATCTTCTACAAAACTAGATAGTTATGTTTTCAAAAGTAAAGGCTTTATGCACATTTTAAAAATAGCCTTCAAGGATAACTACTTAAAACTTTGCTCACTGCTTGTTTGATTATAGTAAAACAATTTATTGTAAGAATGTTGGTTTCTGATGGTTTATTTTATACAAATTTTCAAAAATAATATTTCCAAAATGTGTAATTTTTTACTTTCTCTACCACGCATAGTAAGTGGGTGAAGTATTGCATTCGACTTAAAATTTCTATGTAGAGATTTCACCGGAAATATTTGTTTCAAGACCACTGAACCCCCCAAAAAAGCATTTTTAGAAAAAGGTCCGTGTCTGTATAACAGTCCGTGAACAGTATAACTCAAAAATGAAAAGTCGGTTAAAAGCTACAGTTAGTATTAAGTTTAATATATTTCAAGAATGTGACACGAAGATTTTTAATAAAGTTCCTCCACCTTAAACTACTGGAAAATGTTCCGAAAATTTTGATTTAATCAAAAATGGCTCTAACGATTTTGATTAAAGTGCCATATGTTTAAGATATTTTTATAGAAAATGAAATGGAAAGTTTGAACTTTTTGGCTATAGCCTATGTAGTGCTGTATACTGTTGATGGCTTTGCAGTTCTAGTAAATCATAGGAGATATATCAAATTATACTATACGAAAAATGCAGATCTCGTTAAAACACAAGTTATTTCCAACTGAAGTTTTTTAGGGAGTAAACCATTTCGAGTACGTGTTGACTTGGGAATTTCATTAAATTTTTGGGCATTTCTGGAAGAAATTTTCAAATAAAACTTCGGGGACTTGTTATTTAAACATCAGAGAACAAAATGAAATGAAAATAAAACATGGAAATTTTCACCCTTAGGCATATTTAAAACCATCGGCCTGGGCCGGGTTTGAACTCGCGACTTGGGCTCAGTAGACCAGCTCCTAATCAAGTGAACCATCCAGAACCTCGATTTGAGCTGTGGCTGACCATTATTTTCTACGATTCCTCTTAACCGTACATTGATAGATGCGCTACACATTTCCTTACCAACACAATATTCCGAGAGTCTTGCAACACAGGAAATATAAAATTGTTTGCCTCAGGACATCTGTACACCCAAAATAATTTCCGGTTTTCATTTTCTGAGAGCAGCGTGTATTGATTTCTTTCCTATAGATTTACTTATACATGCTAAAGCCTCAGGCAATTGCAGGGAGAAGGGTGAAACAAATGAACATCTTTTAATTTCGGTATATGAATTTATGTTTTTACTCCAATGGCATTTCTGACGGAACAAAAATTGGACCATCAAAGATTTAGCAAAACTCATATGTTATATGTATTCATATTACTTTATCAACGGATTCTTCAACAAACTGTTCTTAAAAATGTTTTTTGCTTCTATCTACTTCGCTTAATCGAGATAAACATGCATAGAAACGTTTTTATTACACATTTTTTGCAGATACAATGGGAGTAGGGGGAATACGCTACATTTAAGCGATAGTCGAGTCTTTTATGCGCTTTGAAAATCCTTGCATGACCAGCAAAAAATTTACTAAGAGAGAAAAAAAGAGAATAAGACTTTCTATTTTAGGAAAGTATTAGAATTTTTAAATTAAAACCAATAACAGCCCACTTTTGGTTTGAGGACAGCGTGTCTCCCGGATTTGAACTTCGCTTACGGTGAGTTAGCAAGATAAGGTTTCTTGTGGGGGAAGGGAGGGCGGGGTATTTACCTTATTCTGAAAGATGCATGTCGGGTAACTCTAATCTCTAAGGACCCCGGGCTCCCTTGAGCACCATTTTGACATATTTCATTCATTGTCCGATATGACCTAACCGATTAGAGGACATCTAAAACCGAAACTAACCCCTAGTTCAGCAGCCCTAACAGGCCAAGGTTTACCGCCCGGCTGCTGCGTCCCCCACCTCTGCCCACTACAGGAGTCATGAGTGGGGTGTAGTGCTGGAAGGTGGCTATCCCTCCCGGCCGATTATGCGTGCGTCGCAACCTAGGACCGCTACTTCTTTATCAAGTAGCTCCTTAATTGGCCCCTCCGGGACCTAACGAGCCTAAGTGCACCCCGTGCCAGGCCACCCAGCTGGAAAAAAATCCCCACGCCGGTACCGGAGATCGAACCCGGAACCTTAAAAAAGCAATAACAGGAACATCTGAAATTGTTAATTCGACAACGTTTTTAATTACATAAATGTGTGTTAGAAGCAGATCTGTATTCCTGTATAGTAATATTTGTCTAACTCTCACGTTTTAGCAATTATCTAAGTCATTCAAAACGAAGAGGACTTCAGGAAATATTGATAGAAAATTTGAGGTATACATTTCGTTTGTTATGAAAATGTGGTCGTTTAATCAACATGGTTAGAGAAAATCAAAACCTTCCTACTATTTTCATGTAAAGGGTAGCTTGGAGAGGAGCATTTTCTTGAAAACTTTTGTATCATGTCCTTGGAAGATGCAGAATTTATACATCAAGTATGATCTTTAACCGTATTTTCGTTTTTTATTTACAGAGAAACAAATTAATAGTGACATGACTAAAAAATTACACAGTATCTATTATTGAAACCAGTAAAGGGATATTTCGGATACGACTGACGTCAAAAAGTTATTTGAAATAAAGTGTGCTTTAAAAGATATCGGCACTGTTTGTTGAAAGTTTCTGTTTATCTCTTGTTTACCAATTATTAAAATTATACAAAACTCCGGAATTAAGTGGACTTTGTAGGCTAGTCCCAGAAAATTCAATTCATATTTTATTTTTTGTCTAAATTTCTTAAATATATAGTAACATAATCAAAATAGAGCCATTTTGAGAAAATAAAACTTTTCGAATGAGGTATGTAATAGATAAAGACTATTATATTATTCTTTAAAGGAATGCAAACGACTACAATTACTATTCAAATCGCTATAATATCAAGATAACTAACTACGCGTTAGCTATCCAAGCTAAGGCATACCGACCGGCCGCTGCGTCCCTCACCTCTGTCCACCACAGGTGTCATAAGTGGGATGTAGTACACCTTCTAAACATTCTCCATAAAAACCCGAAGACAAGCAACAGAGGAAATTCTGTGAATATCGGATTCTCCGAAAGAAATAGTCCGCTATAGTAGTATATAAGAAACCAGCTATTACTGGCGAAGTCATTGGTTTTGAAACATTCTTGGCCCTACTGAGTTAACAAGTAAATAAATAACGCCACCTGTTCCCGACTTACGTCACAATGTTCTCAGCCAAACAAGAATCACACGTTACGAAAGGAATATTATGTAATAAATCATGTATCCGTCTGATTTTAATCACAGGTTAATACATTTCATTCGCTAAGACCATGTTAACCTTAACCGCAAGTGATTAATGTTCATGCTTCTGTTTGTGGTTGTAATTATGTATCCTAATAACAGCTAACCAAGTTTTGCAAAACAAGTGCATAACGTTGTAACTACATTGATCACACAAAAAGCCAAGATAATGATGGAATATTTGCAACATAGCACTCGAGTGCGCAGGAACTAATGATGAAGGCTATGATACTAAACTACTTAACCTAGAACCTAGCTATACGTAACATTTAGGTATATTAATACGATACAAGTTATAATTCATAACTTTATATCCAGGTAGCAGTGCTTCAAGCATTGAAGAAGGAACTGGAATCTAGCGAGAACGGCCGTGGCTAATTGTCGGAGTGACAATTAGTGTCAACGGTGTTAGAAATTAGATATATTTTTTGGTATTTGATTGCACTAAATACATTTTTGAAATAATATTTCAGTTTAAATGTTTACTCTATGAACACAGCATACAATATTTGTAAGCACTGAGTAAGAGTGGACTAAGTTGTATTTTCAGAGTATGATAGGGTCCCACAAGAAGAACAAGCTGGGTCTACTTATCTTTTGGCAACTCAGAATGACGAATTTTCATATAACAATGCAAATATGTAATATTGTTGTCATTGTTTGAAATACAACAGTATTCTTGCACTAAAGGTTTAAAATATTAAAGGCGTAAAACCAATAATAAGCATTTAATTACAACATGTAATAAATATTATCAATTTGGAGATCTACCTACATGTAACTTTTACGTATCGTTAGTCCTGCACTTCTCCAAGACCTTGACTGCGGCTGGAGGACGCAACGGCCGGGCGACTTAGGGTAACGTCTGCATAGGGGAGTCGCCCTAGGGATTATTACCCTAGGGATCAGTATTTAGTATAGGTAAAAATACATCAGTGTTCTAGGAAAAAGGGAAGACTGAAGTCTCAAAAATAGATTGTTTTTTAGTTCTGAAAAAAAAGTGCGATTCTTTTTTTTTTTTTTTTAATTTATTTATTATTTGAAGTCGCTTCAACATAAAAGTCATATCGCGACTAAACATTGAGGGAAAAAAAAAAAAAAAAAAAAAAAAAAAAAAAGGAGGAAACATATCATGAAGTTTACAATGAGTTTAAATATTAAGTTTGCATGCTTTGATGAACTTGATTATTTTCTTATGATACTGTTGATCACCCAAAGCTAGCTGAAGGTTCTCAGGAATTCCATACTGAAGTCGCTGGTGAGCGTATCTTGGGCAAACGGTGAGCAGATGCTGAACGGTAAGAGTAGAATCACACAGAGTACATTTAGGAGGAAGTTCACGGGACAGAATGTAGGAGTGAGTAAGCGCAGTGTGGCCAATGCATAATCGGGTTATTAGCACCTGGTCTCGCCGGGTTAGTGTTGTAATTGTTGTGGAGAGGTTAGGTATTGGACAGATATCATGCAGTTTGCTGTTGGATGTAGTTGTCCAATCTGTCTTCCATCGGTGTAGGATAGTTCTTTTAAGATGCCGTAAATAGTCTTCATGAGGTAGCTTAAGATCTGGTAAGCTTGGAGGATGCTTGGTAGCTTCTTTTGCGGCAGTGTCAGCAAGATCATTTCCTGGTATGTTACAGTGAGATGGTATCCATGCCAAGATTAGTTGTTTACCTGATGAAATAAGCTCACTGTATAATTCACGTATCTCCCTTACCAAGGTGTGGCAAGGAGATCGTTGTTGTATAGCCATTAATGCCCTAAGGGAATCTGTGTATATAATGAATGATTTGAAGTCTCCATTCTTTGATATATAGTCTATGGCGAAACGTATAGCAAACAGTTCATTAGAGAAAATGGTGAGAGTGTTTGGTAGACTATACAACATGGTTTGGTTAGGAGCAACCACCGCACAGCCATTATTGTTGTCACACCGGGAACCATCGGTATAAATTGGCTCAAAATTGGCATACGTGTCACACAATTCTTTGAACAGCATGGTAAAACAAGATTTTTGGGTATGAGCCTTCACATATTTTGTCAAAGTGGTGTTGATGACAGGTAATTTTATTCTCCATGGTATATCATTTATGTTGAAGGTACGGGAAATGAAAGAAGGAATAGTCCGATTAAACTCTTCAAGGTATGTAACAATTCTTTGGGAGAAGGGTTGGATAGGGAACCCTTTGGGTTGAGTATTATCTTGGAGTGATATATGAGCAACTGCACCAGAATTAGGTCTGGTTAAGGTCTTGGTAAAATAAGTAAGACTTAACATTTTACGTCGGAAAGAAAGTGGTGGTTCATCTGCTGCAATTTTTAGACTCTCTGTAGGACTAGTATGGAATGCCCCAAGTGCAATTCTTAGAGCTGTGGTTTGAACAGTGTCCAGCATTTTAAGACTTGATAGTTTGGCGGAGTTATAAACAATAGAACCATAATCCAACTTGGAGAGGATAGTGATTCTGTAAGTGCGAAGTAGAACACTGAGATCGGCTCCCCACCCTTTGGCAGATATGACTTTTAAAAGATTAAGCCGCCTAACACAATCAGCTTTAAGAAGCTTAAGATGGTGTATCCAAGTCAACTTATGATCAAAGTGCATGCCCAGAATACGGACGGTATTTACCACTGGGAGTTGGCAGTTGGTAATGTGTAGTATAGGGTTTGGGCTAGGAGTTTTCAATCGGGAGAAAAGAATAGCTTGACTTTTTTGGGAAGAAAAAATAAGGCCAGTGTTGTGGCTCCAATTTTTAAAATTGTTGAGTGTTGATTGTAGTAGCTCTTGTGTAGTAGTAATATTCTTTCCTTTACAATATATTGTCAGGTCATCAGCAAACAGTACAGCCTTTACTGGAGGTTGAATACATGAAAATACTGAGTTAACAGCCACTAAAAAAAGTGTTACACTCAATACCGAGCCCTGCGGTATACCTTTATCAAGGACAACACTTTGTGACAAGACACCATTGGTTCTCACACACATCCTTCGATCTTGAAGGAAGTTAATAATAAATCCAAGCATATTTCCTTTGACGTTGGCCTTAAGGAGTTCTAGAATGATGTGAGGACGTTTCACTGTATCATAGGCTTTAGAAATGTCGAGACACACAGTAAGCATGTGCTGATGGCTGGCAAAAGCATTGCAAATTTCAGACTCCAGTATCAACAAGGTATCTAGCGTAGATCTGTATTGGCGGAAGCCACTTTGTAAATCGTTGAAGAATTTGTTGTGTTCCAAAAACCATCGCAATCTTCTGTTAATGATCTTCTCTAGCAGTTTACACATGGTGCATGTCAGTGAAATAGGGCGATAGTTGTTAGGATTCGAATGATCCTTGTTTGGCTTAGGTATAGGAATCACAATAGACGATCGCCACTGACGGGGAAAGCGTTGTGCTTTCCAGATGTAATTGAATACCTTCAATAAATACTGTAACCCCCTGTGCGGCAGTTCTTTAAGAAGCGCATAAGGAATGTTGTCAGGTCCAGCGCTTTTGCTCTTACAGTGATGTAATTCAGCAAGCATTTCATCCATTGTAAGGTCTTCGTTGAAGGGCTGACTGAAATCTATGCAAGCCGAGGAAAGAGTTGTTTGTAAGGGGCAAGGGGTTAGAAAATCTGCCTGGTTATCCTTGAATTCACTGGATACAGAAGAAAAGGTAGATGCAAGAGTATCTGCAATAATCTGTGGTTCAGTGATGGCTTCGCCAGAGGGTGTTCTTCGAAGATGATTGATCGAAGGTTTCCGACGTGTACCACATATAGCTTGGAGTTTATGCCACAGTTCAGTCTGAGAAGTTTTGTTGGTAAGGGATGAGACGTAGGTCAACCAAGATTCCCTTTTACTTCGCTTAATTTCACGTCGTGCAGCAGCTCGAAGTTGCTGGAACTCAGATTTAGTGACTAAGGTAGGGTTTCGTTTGTATTTATAGTATGCCCTATGTTTTAATTTAATAGCTTCTTGGCATTTTTCATTCCACCATGGAACAGTTCTGTTGTAGTTGCCAGTTCTTGTTGTAGGTATAGAATGTTTTGCCGTCCCAACTAGAGCGGTAGAAAATTTTAAAACAATTTCATCGATATCCATTTGTGGAAACAAGTCAGGAATTGGAAGCTGTTGCAAGGCTTTTAAAAGTAAATCTTTATAAAGATTCCAATCTGCTTTATTAAGATTCCAAGTGGGAAACCGTAATTCAGAAGTAGGTGTAAAATGGTGAGCGGAGATGGTGATCGGAAAGTGATCGCTACCTTGAGGGGTGGAATAGACAGACCACTGGAATAGGTGTGCTATGCTGGAAGAACACATGGTGAGATCAATGCAGCTGTAACTGTTATGGTAGATATCATAATGGGTTGGCATTGGAAGATTAAGGAGTGTTAAATCCGAAGTATGTAATAAAGTTTCAAACATTTTCCCACGTTGATCAAGTTTTTTACTGCCCCATACAGGATTGTGACTGTTAAAGTCACCAAGTAGTACAAATGGTTTAGGCAGTTGAGCAATCAGTGCATAAAGCGTAGATAGATCAACAGTGATACTGTTTGGTAGGTAAAGATTGCAAATACAGATCTCTGTTGTTGAAAAAACAGACACAGCTACAGCCTCCAATGAAGTATTAAGAGGTATTTCTTTATGTGGTAAAATATCTTTAATATAAGTCGCAACACCGCCACTTGCTCTCCAAGCTCCTGTGCGGTTACGATGATATCCAGAATATTGTTTAAGAGGAGCTATATAATTTTCATTGAAGTTGGTCTCTTGTAAACAAAGAATAAGAGGATTGTGGGAATGCAAAAGCAGCTGTAGGTATTCAAGATGTGAGTGATAACTATTGATATTCCATTGTAGTAGGGTAAGTTCGCACTTCATTATGAAGAGAAAGACCCTTCAGCCTCATCAGCATCCATAGGGGATGATTTTGGTACATCAGTACCGCTCTCCATTAATGCCATTAGTTTCTTTTGCAGTCTGGTTGTGCGATTTTTAATGCTATTGCTTGTAAGATGGGGATATATCTTGCGAAGCATTTCCACTATTCCTTGGAAATCAGTAGTATAGGTTAGGGCTACTTTGGTGAAGTCACTTGACCCGTATGCGTTCTCATAGAAGCTGCAAAGTTGAGTAAAGGTGAAAATAAATTCACTTGGCGCAGCATCCAACATCGGTTTGATGGGCGAAAGTGATTTAGTGACAGATAGCACAGCATCTGAAGGTTTTGGTTTTTTGGCTAGCGGGGTAGATTTGTGCTTTTGGACAATATCATCTACAGATGATTCAGTTTTTGGAGACAGGTGAGAGTGATAGCTGACAGGCCCCTCAGACGATTCTATATCAGCACTACTGGTAGTGGAAAGTGGACGTTTTGTACAAGCGTGAGGTGCCAGAGGCTGGTCGTTTGTTTGTTTCGGAGGAATGTTCACACATTGCAATGCTGTGCTAGAGGAAGCAGCAGGAACAGTATGGTCCAATATTGGAGTCGGAATATGTGGCTCTGTTAGACTGGTTTTAACATTGGCCCCTTCTTTAGGCAAGGGGGGCTCATCAGGTGGCACCATTCTCGGTGAGAGAGGGGGAAAGTCTACAGTGTTAGAGTCGGTAGTGGTAGGTATTGGCAGTTCGGTAATTTGTTGAGTGCATTGTTTAGCCAAATGACCCTCCATCTTGCACACAAAGCACGTTGGAGTATCTGAAGATACATATATCCAGTATGCAGTACCCTCATGATGCACCTCAAAACTATCTGGAAGCTTTTCGAAATCCTCAGGTTGAACATAGAGTTGACGTCGGAAGCTCAATATGTGAGAGTAACCTGGGAGGTTAAATCCTGCTCGAATATGCATTATTGCAGAGGTGGTGTTGATTCCAAAGTTACTTAAAGCATGTTCAAGAACAGAGTTGGGTATAACTGGGCATACGTTTGACAGTATGATTCTACGTTGTTTGGTTAGGAGTGGCCGCAACGTTAATGTAACGTTGTTAACTTTAATTCTAGGATGTTGGTTACATAGAGTTTCAGCCAGTTGTTTACTCGCTAAGTAAATGCAAATTCTGTTATTTGAGATTCTGGATACAAATCGAATTTGAGAAGGATCAGTGAGTTTGCCAATAGCATAAATATATTCTTTAAGAGGGATACCATCATATGCTTCAATTACAATTGCCTGATCTTTAGTCGGTCCACTCTTTGCCATTAAGGAATAACTTTGAGTTGGGTTAGTCAATGGAGAAGACATTTTTAGGTTACCTTAGTTTGCTGCAGATTTTTGTTAAAATCCGAGCGGTCCGAGTCAAAGCCGGATTGGATACGAAGAAATCCTTCAACAAATCTTCTATTTCCACTCGTAGCACAAGAACAGATGATACACACTGTAAAACTCTTAAATTCTGAGGATTAAACAAAATGTTCAACCATCAAACAGTCATACACGGCCTCCTGTAGTGCGATTCTTGCTGAACAGAATTTATATGAATTTATATGGTTGTGATATTATTTATGTCCTTACATCGCCACTTAGTACTACAGTGCTCCTCCTCCTTCAAGTTGGTTTTTTTCTCAAAACTACATTTTCTTTGCTGTATGTAGCTTTTTCTCTGAGAAGCGGTAGGCTAATCGCGGCGCAACTTTGCAGGAACATAGAAATATAACATATGCTTAATGTAACCTACAGTCATCTGTGTATCTGTAATAATATGGACATTAGTGAATAATAAAAAAGTATACATTATTTCTTCATATTTTTTTCATCACTTAATTTTTTTCTGAAAGCTGTATTAAGTTACTGAGCTCATTCTTGATCACATTGAAAAAACTTACCACTAAGAGACTACTAAATTTCAAAGTCATATCATGGATAATTTTTGCAAAAAATTTCTAGTACAAAAATATACCTACATCTAGGATAGAAACAGCCGATCCATGAAAGTTACTTATTGCTCTACACAAAATCAATGTACTTGTACATGAAATTTATTGAGCTTATCTGGAATATTTTTAGATAAATTCGTATTTTACTAGAAGGGTACCCTTTTGCATATTTCAATCACATATCTCCCCCTAACTTAGGCAATTTTAAGTATCTGGCGCCACGTTGTTCTCATTCGTTAACGCAGGACGAGAAAGCAGCTCGCAAGGAATGATGCCTTTTTATGTTGGGAAAATGCAATAATAACATGCACGTATGTCATTATGGTACCTCTGTGTTTCCAACGTAGTTCCTGGGAGGAAAGGATAAAGGAATTGAGTGACAGGCGACCAGATGCGAACGACGATGTGCGCCAGCAAGGGCATGACACCAATCCTGGAACCGGACAGAGCTGCCTTGGCCACCTGGAATCTGGAGGTCCCGTGCATAGACAAGACACTCCCGAGAAGAAAGGGGGCCCTCCTAGCAGGACCCGCTAAGCGCTAGGAAGAAATCTTTCCCTAGAGTAAATTCTAACACCTTGCTGCAACAAATCTAACGTCACTTGGTCGTACAACACTGAAAGAAATGAGTACAAATAATGGGTACGGGAAATGATGAACCATCATTGCAAATAAGTAACACGAGATAATAAAAGAGCAACCTGTTATATCGACAGATATATGCCCTTCCTACATTCAAATGCATAATACTTACTAGGTTTTAAATTCATTTTAAATAATGTACAAAATGCACACACTTTTCAGAAGATATTCTCTTCAGTTTAATATACACATATATAATATTAGAGTTTATTTGTTCTGGAGTTTTTCAAACTTATAGTTTTGTTAATTTTATAGTTCTGTTTTCAACTATAAAAATTTTAAAGCTTTTAAAGTGTGCATTTAATAGAGCATTTGCTTAAAAATATAAATTTGTGAAATCATAAAAGCTGAGCTGCTAATGAGAAAGTCCAATGAAAATATTCTTGTCCTGATCTGTCAGTTTTTTCTCCATCATATCAAAATCTATTTTCAGTATATTTAGCAATTACATTCACAAATTTTGCTGCTAAATGCATCCAATCTAGTTGTGCACACACGAAAAAATGGACACATCTGCGCAATTTTCAGAAAATTATAAAAGTAATAAAAGAAAAATCTTGAAAAATGCCACAAAAGCAAACTGGTACATAGTTTGCAGTTAGTTACAAACGAGAATTCTCTTAACGTTAATTTGGTTGCTGCTTTTTTTCTTTTTTTAGGTGTAGATGAATATTTGTGGAAGTCCTGTTAGACTGATCACAGTGATCAAAATATTTATATTTATTACTGTAAATTTAGCATCCTTTAATCAAGTAGATGATACTTATCAGACGTGAACAAACCTATGAAATGAATTTTAAATACATGGGCTTGGGGTCCATTGGAATAAGTACTCGTAACTCAATATGAAGTTAAACCTGCCTAAAATGGCCATCCAGACAACTCGTTCTAACCAAGATTTGGACTATAGCCCCAGCCCTTTCACGATATCAAAACCTTTTAATAAGGGCAGACATTGATTGAGATCAACTTTATCCTTTGTGTTTTCTTTTTTTGTGGCTGGAAATTTCCTCTATAAGCGTTAATATTAAAAGATTCTTAGAAGTTTCTAAAGGCGCAACCTGATAAACAAAATAAAAGGCTAAATGAACATTGCTCAAATCCTACAATACAATGAAGCACTCAAGTTAAGCTACAATCCAAGTAGTTTTGCAAATTTATCTTTTTATGTTGTATTCATGGGCGTCGCAAACGGGAGAGGAGGGGGTGGGGGGGAATAAATGAATTTAATATGTCTCAATTACTATTATACTATTGTTTTAATTTTGATGTAAAAACAGATTTTATTTATCACAAGTCAATACGCTTATCCTCAACAAATACAACTCATATCTTTTACGGTTTTGGGCGACAGAATAATCAATTAATATTGTTTGATTGCAAACTTCCAACATGCGGTCCAACCCTGGAAAAAAGTCTACCCATGGTTGCCTTAACATACTTAATTCATAGGGATTTATGAAATATTTTAGATCCATTAATATGCTAAGTTTGCTCTTATCCTTCTAAATAAAACTAGTTTATTTAAAACCAAATTGTCTGCGAACAGAAATTGCAAAATTTGACTAACACCGAGCTTCTCGGTTTGATTAGAAATGTAGATATTTGTATTTTCAAACGTTTATTGTGTGAATAACAATGAATAAAGCGCTTGCTTTGGTTTTTTCATTTAATACATACCTTGGATTTTGATAAATAGGCGTCTCTAGCTTTCCAAAACTAACTACGACACTGCTCCAGTATAGGGATAACGGGTGCGTTGCAAAATGATTCAACCACCTGTGTGTTACAGAAAGGAAAGGTGAATATATAAGAGAAAACTTATACACATAATCAGGTGTTTATTATTTAACATTATGTAAAGCATATGTGGGTCACAAACTGCTCATTGTCTAGCATTCAGATATAAATCAACGCTTACCACATTCATTGTGCTGCAAAATGAGCAGATATGAGGCCAGCTTTCAACTCTGCGACATTACAGTACTATTTGCCATCAGCATATGTTAAGCGACATAATATGTCCCACAGGTTCTATATGGGGCTCAGATCCGGCGAATTCGCAGGTCAGTCCACTACATGCACTATAATCTGTAGAAACCATTCCCAGGTGGAGTTTGGAGGGTGAATACTAGCATTGTCCTGCTGGAAAATCCAACATGGACCTCCAATTGCCTCCCCAAAAGGTCATTGATGAATATCCAGCAGATCTTGGTAGTCAGTTGCTTTCATTCGACCCGTTGTGCCACGATAACCAAACCCAGCCCAAACCATTACTGAACCTCCTACTTGCTGCCGTTTGGAAAATATCTGTTCCTTCCACAAATCATGTCAGTAGTAGGCTGCTCCATCTGACCCATCTAAACTCATTTTTTTTTAAGTACTGCTTGCTTCCATTGGGTTTCCCAGGTCACATGTTCTTTTGCCCAGTGTATCCATCTTTCTTATGCACATCAGTAAGCCAAGGCTGCCGTTTTTGTTTCTTGTACAACATGAAGTTTTTCCTGTCTATCATTCGGAATAATGTAGATTTGTGTACGCGAATATTTGGGTCTTCCCAGGGAGGCTGCACCTACACTAATTGTTTAATTACACTTCTCTCCTACCTAGGTGCAAGTTTCCGTGACCTTCCAGAGGACTCCTTGTCATAATTCGTCTCAAGGCGCAAAAAATTGTTCTCAATGGAAGGAGGTCTGTGAATCCTTGATATTTCTCTAGACGACAAACCTTCATTGTTATAAGCGATTATTTTCCTCACCTCATAACGCCGGTTGACGTTCCATTTTCTTGAGCGCTTCCTTCACCACTATTCACGTCAAATACTGGTGTTCAGCTGTGTAAACAGTCAACTCAATGTACCTACGCCCACTACGGCCACCATCATCAGTAGATAAAACGGAGATAATTGGGTACGAAGCATGGTTGTATTATTTTGCACCCTGGAATGGTCTTGTAGTCAGGTTACTGTAAGGCAAAGACATCAAATGTTTCCGTGGTTTGTCATGAATACAGGCACGTCAACTATGTTGTATTAGATATACCCGTGCAAGCTCATGAGGTACTTATGTCGCGCTACAGCTGAAAACCGTATCATTTTGCAACGCACCTTATGTTACGTCAAGTACCTGTCCTCCTTTTGGCTGTTCTAGAGTACCTAGCTGTTTGCTGATAGCACAAGGTCCACTGTGAACTTATTCTCTTTACAACTGAGGAATATAATGCACGATGTTGATATTCTTATAGCCACAGACCAAAGAAGGGGTGTATTCAATTAAGGAGACTTAGATTTTAGTGAGTTCTTTAAGGGTTTTTGATAAGACACCTTATGAAAATTTGTTCTCAATGTCGTCCATGATTGTTGCAACAACTACAATATTAGAATCAATGAGATTGAAGCTATGACTATGTCTGTTCTAGCTAGTGTTAACATATTTGAATACGACCATGTTCAAGTCGCAGCGGCACTTGGAACCCCGAAAGTTGATGAAGAGTGAAATGAAATGAAATGAAATAAGAAACGAGATGAAATGGAGGGACGGGAAATTAGGGGCATATGACTGTGCTTCCTAACATTCGTCTAGCTATAACGGGAACCCCGAAAAAACCATGGATCAGGAAGGTCAGCCACGGGAATGGAACCCACGAACCTTCCGAATTACTGCTCAGTATCTATTGACGTATTTTTTCTCTCTGTATTTCTTATACGTCGCGTTAACTACATAGTTATATCGCGAGGGATCAATTAGCAGATACCTGGTAGAACGGTCTGTGGTGGACATCAGCCAACTTCGCCACGAGTCTATAGAGGGAGCAGTGCAGGACAAAAGTACCTCTTCCTCTGTGACAGCGGATGGCATTAGGGCGCCACCTAGTCAGGACCTTCTAGATTAACGGACCTGACACTGCCATCTAAGTTGTACAAAAATGGCGTCGGCTGGTGGCGATGATTTCTGAGGTGTTTCCACACGCTGTTTTTCGTATTATTTTCTATGTCTTCGAGTTATTGTTTCTTATAATAATTCCTATGTAAGCTTGTCTTCATATTAGCAAAGCGAGTGTTTCAAAAGTTTTATTTGGGCAGTATAGGAACAGGAATAAATGTAATAACGTTTTGACTGTGCCGTGTGCTATCCACGTGTTCATGTTTATTGTGTTCCATCTAGGACTATGGCTACATTAGCCGTATAGTGTGGTTAATTTATCTGTTTGCAAGTACAATTTGTGTCACGATTACAGTGGTGAGAGGTTGTTGAAGAAAAACTGTTCCAGTACTGTATATTAATGTTGCCATACTACAACCTAACCTCAAACACGACAATGCACCGTAACTGTTGCATTCCCGGATGCAAATTAAAAATCAGAAACTTTCAGTTAAAACAAAAGGTAAATTACAACATAAAGCTTCTAAATTCAGTATTTAATTACAGTAAATTGCAGCGTTATGTGTATTAGTTGCCGGTGTGTATATAACATGGTGAATAGTGTGAATAGTGAAAGACAATAATTTCGAGTGAATTCAATTAGTGGCATCTGCAACACCAACAGTTTGTTTCATGTAAGTAGTATGCTGCTCATATTTGTACATTATCTTTTGTCTTTGTAATTTAAATGTGTAGCTGTAGTTTAGAAGAAATGTGTTATGTTGCTGCATGTAAAACTGTAGACTATAGCAAAGTTTGGTAAATATTTACAAAATCGTCCGTTCGAGAAAACGAATGAAACATAGTGCAATGGATGCAGTTTTTATTGCTGATTACGATCTTGTAAGTTTTATTGTGCGCCCAAGCTTCGTGTTTTATTTATGAGAAAATTTCGTACGGTCGATGAAGTGGTTTTATTTCGCTTATGCGGCGGATATTTAGCTAATAAATGTGCATAAACGAGTGTAATATATGCTACAATGATTGATTAATGCATTTACGTTGAAATGATTGCATAAACACTACCCAAATTGTAAATATTTCGATAACACAGGACCCTGTCACCCCACTCATATGCAAAACTAACCTAACCTAAGCTAACACAATGTTGCTTTACAATACTGATTTAAGATTACGTATTTCATGTATTTCATTTACAGTGCTGTTTTACGGTTATTATTTTTAATATTTCATCTGCTTTTGTGGATTCCCCCTGTAAAATAAAGTGTCCTGAAGTGCTGAGTAATATGTTGTTGCAAACTGAGTAATCAAGTTCTCAGTAATAGTAAAAGCAAAGTTTCACCCTAAAGGGTTTGAATTCAGTAGGTAGCTTTAGGTCATTCTAAATAGCAGCATTTGTATATCAGCCATTCAGTATAGCATGTTTTGTGTAGGTATATAACATTATGCACATTGTACAAATGTGAAAAACAGTGTAAACAATGATTAATAATTCTGAGTCAACTCACTGTCAACACTTCTGTTTTATTTAAGTAACATGCTGCTTGCAGTTTTGTCTATCTTCTTTGTAATTTGAGTGTGTAATGCAGTTACATAATGGCATGTAAACCTGTAGATTGCATGAATGATATTTGAGGTTATATATTTCATTGCCCAAGGTTTATCGTTTAATATTAAATGTCATTCTTTTTTGTTTACTTGAGTTTATGTTTAAGACAGTGTTTTTGTGTTTAACACAGCCCATATTCACAAAATAGGCGTGTTATTACACCACATTTTTATTTTACTGCGTTGAAATCGTAGCCTGTAGACGAGTTGTTTACAAGTAGTTCCCACCACATAGGCTGCCATCTTGAATCACAGTGTCAGGTCCGGTATTTAGGAGGTCCTGACCTAGTCCATCGACTTTCATTGTCTGTGGATAGAGGGCACAGCATTCACTATTACCATCTATTTTCCATTTATTCTACTGTTTTAGACTTGGGATGGAACTGTAGATCGCAATATCAGGTAGCCAGTCTGGTATTTACCTTGGCGACTGAGGGAAACCACGAAAAAGCCTGTCAGATTGGTCGGCCCTCAGAATTTGAACCCGAGCGCTCCCGAATCCTGGCCACAGACGACACGGCCTGAACCATACCACTCGGTAACATTATTTATTTTGGAGGTTCAGTAGTTCATCCAATTGCGCTGATGTACTTCAGCAACTTACTTATACAAGTCAACAAATGGAGCGGCAGCACTGTACAGTTGGACATAAGCTATTTTCGTTAAGTCAGCAGTGATTATTTCTGATTCGCTCGCAGATGTAGCCAGATCTAGAGAAGATAATATTAACGTGGCCATGGAACAGTAATTTTGCGGGATGAAATCTCTAGAGAACTATGGTTGGGCAGCAAATCTTTATGCTCACGTGACTGATCAGTTATTGATCTCCTCCCGACAGAGCGCTCTGTATGATATGAGAGACGTTACTACAAATCAAATGCAGATTCAAGCGCTAGTATCCGGTGGGAGTGGGATGGGAATACCAAAGGGGGTGAGTATACGTATCCGGGCAATAAGCTTCCTCCACAACCTTTATTATTCCAATGGTCTTTTGGGGTAAAGAACTCGCAGCGAATCTGTTGTGTTGCTCCTTCTTGGACAATACACATAAAAAAGAATGTGCTGCATTCACATGACTTTTTCTACTCATGCTCCTAAAATTATTCTCTACTATGTATAGTAAATAGGGGAAGTATTGTATTCGACCTATAATTTCAACGACGTTTCACCAGAAATATGTGTTTTGATTCCTCCTGAATCCGAAACAATGCATTTTTAGAAAAAGGTGCGAGTATGTGTGTCTGTGTGTCTGTCAACAGGATAACTCAAAAACGAAAAGTCAGTTAAAAAATAAACTTGGTGTTTAAATTTAATATATTTTAAGGATGTGACACGGAGATCTTGAAGAAAATTCCTGCATCCTAAAGTACCTTTTATATGGAAAGATTTTCGAAAATTGTGATTTTCACAAAAATTGCTCTAAATATTTTGATTAAAATGCCATATGTTTAACACATTTGTGACAAATAAAATGTATATTTTGAATTGTCTCGCTATAGTCTTTGTAGTCCAGCTTACTCTGGATGACCTTTGCATAGCTGGTACACCGTAAGAGATACACCAAATCTTACTATACAAAGTGTAGATCTCGTTAAAATATACTAGTTATGTCTAAATGCAGTTTTTGTGGAGTGAACCATTTAGGAGATACCTATTTCTTATTATTTGTGCGATTAACGACCTTCCATTTGAGGAAAATTTCAAGTGCTCCACAACTCACACAAATAGCAAGGAATATATCCGAAATGGTTCTCTTCACAAAGAAAAAAAAAAAAAAAAAAAAAAAAAATGCATCTGGACATAACCTGTGTGTTTTAGCGAGATCTAAATTTTTGTATACTAAAATTCGGTCTATCTCCTACGGTTTGCCGGTTATGCAAAAGTCATCACGAGTAATCAGGACGACATAGGCTATAGTCAGAAAATTCAAAATATATATTTCATTTCCTATAAAAAGATCTTAAACATATGCCACTTCAGTCAAAATCGTTAATCATTTTTAAGAAAATAAAAAGTTTCTATGTAAAGGGTAGTATAGGTTGGAGGAATTTTCTTCAAAATCTTATTGTCGCATCAGCGAAAGATATTTAACTTAAATACCAATTTTGGTTTTGAACCGACCCTCCGTTTTTGAGCTATGCTGTCACAGAAACACACAGACACAGATATACAGGGCCTTTTTCTAAATTTGTTTCTTTTTATTCAGGTGCCACAAAACATATTTCCCGTGAAATTTCAACATCAAATTTTTGGGTCGAATGCAATACTTCCTCTACTTACTTACTACACGTAGTAGAGAAAGTAAAAATACATTAATAGTGTACTTTATGGAAATCCATCTTTTGTGTAGTGAGATTTTGTCAAGTTTAAGCAGTTATAAAAGTCATTCTGAACGAAGGGAGCTTCCATGAAATTCAGAATGTACATTGCATTTGGTATGAAAATGTACTAAACGTAAGGTATTTTAACCAAAACTTTTCGAACAATTTTCCAGATAAAATGTAGTTTGGGATGAGGAATTATTTACTTTGCAAGTTGAGTATTTAAGTTATGGTGTTCACTCACTCACGCAGTCGGATGCGCGCACACACACACACACACACACAAACACACACACACAGTTTCTAAAAGTGACTTTTTTAAAAAAAAATTCAGGGAGTCTCTAAACTGTACTTCCGGTGAAATGCAATACTTCTTCCATAGCCAAACACTGGAGAAATTAATAGTAAGGATAACGCAGTACATTGCATTTAACACATTTCTTCAGTTATTAGTACCAATGATTATTTCTCTGAGGAATTGATGTTACAAATTGTCGCAATAGCTCAATCAACATCACATTTACATCACAGCAATTAACTAATGTTAAAAATATGCTTATTAATAAAATATAGTTATACATATTCTGCTGGTGAATTTTGGTGCACTACATATTATAGAATTTTATAGATAATAATTGTAAAAGTGATCATCAGAGCTAGGACAAATATCTACTGAACGGGAATTAACGCAACTGCCACTCTATCTCGTCATACTGAACACACGGATCCAGGGCCATACAATTGACAGTCAATAGTTCCACTGTCAGGATCATCACATGCTGTCATATTAAACGTTAGTGGAAGAATTTCGTACATATTATTTCACCGTGAGGAAACATACAATGTATATTGTATCGTTCAGAAATACCAAACTTGTTAAAACAACACTGTAACAAAAACAAATGAATGACTATTTAGGTATGTATCTAATGTCTCTTGTTAAAGTAGATTTGTTGTTACACCCCTGACTGTGATGTTTACAGTTCCAGGTTACTTGACTCAGCTTCCCCCTCCCCCCAACCCCCACCTCACATACTATCATCTCATAAATTAAATTATTTTGTTGTTTAACGACGCTTTCAAATGCCAGGACCACATCAACGTCACCGGTGTCCGAATTTCATTCCGCAAGAGTTATTTTACATGCCAGAAAATCTACTAACATTGAGCTGTCGTTTTTAAGCATACTTAAAAATCATCGGTCTGGGTCGGATTTGAACCCGCGACCTTGGGATCAGAAGGTCAGCGTCTAACCAATTGAGACTAGCATCTCACACACGTTGCAACCAAATGGAGTGAGTGAGTGAGTAGTGGGGTTTACGGGCCCGTCGACAACTAGGTCATTAGGGCCCGAAGTCCAATGTAAAAGCAATCAAAGAAAATGAAACCTCACCTCCTTTAAAACTAAAAAGTGAAAGTTAAAATACCTAAAAATGAACGTTAAAACCACTAAAAAGAGGGCTAAAACAGGTAAAAAAGGAAAATTAAAAATCAATAAAACCATATTACGAAAACCCTAAACTACTTATACTGTTGAAAAAGGGTAAAAACACGAGTAAAATATCCTAAAAGTATTTTTCCGCCAAGATAAAAGAAACCTTACACTTGCTTACCAAAATCGATACGCGCAACAAACCGCAGTACTGTATTTACAGCTGCTGGGTCGTTGCCTAACACGGTGCACAGTGTAAGACCCAGGCCAAAGGACTGGCGCTCACGAGCATACCGCGGACAATCAGTAAGGACATGTGCAACGGAGAGTGGGACATTGCACGTCGCACAGACAGGCTCCGGATCACCGCGCAAAATGTGTGCATGCGTGGCTCGAGTGTGGCCTATCCTCAGGCGGGTTAAAATCACCTCCTCACGCCTGGAATCCCTGCAAGATGTTTGCCAGGGTTGTACCGTGTCCTTGATTGTCCGTAACTGAGTGCCAGCTAACGCTTCCCAAGATTGTTGCCAGAGAGTAAATAGATGGCGACGGAAGTACTTCTGCACATCTATATAGGGTAGCGTACGGGTGGAATATTCCGGAAGGCGACATGCAGACTTCGCAACCAAATGGATATTTGTCCTAGCTCTAGAGATTATGTTGTCAGCACTATTGCTATGAAGGTCAAACAACAACGAAGGCCAAACTTCAACACAGCACAGTTCAAATATTTGTTAGATTTCACACTCCTCTTTTTAAACAATATTCTCCTCAAAACCCAGGAACAATAAAACAGCTACAATGTCTGAGAATTTGTTTGTTCAATTTATTTAAACTTAAGTCTGTAATTAGTTTATTGTTATTTTACGTAACTTTCTTTACCTGCATTGATGGAATTATTATTTGATGAAGAGATAAACTAATTGATGTACGGAATATGACCACAGGTATCGCCTAATGGTCTCCGAAGGACAGTACTACACTGTCATGGTCTAGGGCAGGATTTCTCTAACTATGGTACGTGAGCTACTGCCGGATGCTGTGTAAACCATGGCACTAAAATGCGTGAGTAAGAAATTAGATTTGTAAAGTACTCCGTTACTAAAAATATATGTTTGTGGAAGTTCCATTATGTATTTTGGCTGACACAAAATTTAATGGCCGGTGACAACAGGAGCTGATCAACAGAACATCCCTTCAGATGCTTGCCACGCCTTGCGGCGTTGTAAGTTAAACGTGCTTTAAAGCCAGTGATATAAATTTCAACTACGCTCACAAAATTTATTTGCACAACAGAAAAAAAAAAACACTAGTCAACTATCAGCCGCCATGAAATTTCGTGTCTGCCACAATTTATTATGCCTATTTTAATCATAACTTTCAGATTTTTTACAGAACATTTCAGGGATACGAATAGATTGTGTGGAGTTTAAGGGCCCGTTGACAGCTAGGTAATTTGGTTCGGAATGGATTAAAGTTTTTTCCCCTCCAGGAAATATATAATTCTGAGTACTACCTATAATAAATAGATAATAATATAATGCAACGCCAGTGCACATGATGGTTGGGATCCCTAGTGTAGACTGAACAAAATGGGTATGTTTTAAATATTTATTTTAGTGTTGCATCTACTCCTAAAGTTCTGGTTTGTTTACGAAATGAGTACGTGTATACTAATTTAAATACAAAATGTTTAATGACATTTTAAAACGTTACGTTACAAATGTTTTTATTATCATAGTTATAAATATAAATTACAGTAATTTCAAGTTAAAACTTTGGTTATATGCAATGTTAAATAAGAATCCAATTTACGTTACATGATTTTTTGCACTTTTATCACATTCTGACACCTAAAAAGCAGCAAGATAAATATCAGCTATTTGATTACATGATAGCTAACAATGGAGTTTCGTGAACCGCAGGACATATTGTTATTCTTCGACGCGTCAGTGTAAACCATTTATAATAATAATAATAATAATAATAATAATAATAATAATAATAATAATAATAATAATAATAATAATAATAATAATAATAATAATAATAATAATAATAATAATAATAATAATAATAATAATAATAACAATAATAACAATAATAACAATAACAATAACAATAACAACAATAACAATAATAACAACAACAATAATAATAATAATAATAATAATAATAATAATAATAATAATAATAATAATAATAATAATAATAATAATAATAATAATAATAATATAGCAAAAACATACTAAAACTATTTAAGTTATTTTTTTCTGTGAGTTTCTATAATGTTCACTATCATTTGAACTGCTTTATATTTACATTAGCTATCTATATTCACACTTTATGAAACTGTACTTGACGATAATACGATAATAAAGTAAGTTGGTCGTGTTCTTCCTGAAAAGAGCAAACGTGTCAAGAACGTAATTTTATGATTTGATTTACTTAAACATTTTGTAAAACTCATAAGTATAATCAACATTAGGAGATGTAATATATTGCCTAACATTTTCGGATCTTAGTTTTAGCATGCTGCCTGTAAAGTGTGAAAACGTGCCGGGGGGGGGGGGCAGGAGTAGGAATTAAATCTTTCACATTTAAAAAAGCGAAGGGTTTCGGCTCGAATGGATGCACTACTTAGAATTTTGTACACGATCTTAACAGTTATGATGTTCACAAAAAATGCCCTCAAACCTTTAACATACGTAAACAATATTTTAGAGGAAAAAGGTGAACTTCGTCATGAGTTCACAGAGCGAGAAGTGCAGGGTTAACTATGCTGGCATTGACTCACTCAGGAGAATGTCTTGAACGTCCTTGAATGTGCAATCGTGGTGTGGAGTGGGGAGCTTCTTGGTACGATGTAAACAGAGTAACACCAGCACTTTAAAATTACTGTCTGCAAGGCAGTTGGACTCTAAGCTGTGTTACTGCGATATTGTATCGCGTGCTTTTTGAGTCTCCAGTAAACATAATTCGTTCCCGATGTTATTCAAATATGATCATAATTGCTTTGATTTATGCGGTAACAATGTATTAGTGTTGCTCTTTCGCTTAATATTGAGTGTGCCGGCAACGAAAAGATAAGTTGCAAACCGTAAACTATAAACGCGAGAGAAAAATACAATAGAGCGCTATCTCAAGTTCCCTTGTGACAACCACTAGGACATAGCTAAACTCTAGAGTCAAATATATACCTCCATCTCTGTGACGGGCAGATGGCTTTAGGGTACTATCCAGTCTACCTGCAGAAGCAGCTATAGTTAGCCTTAAAGGTCTTATTCCAATACCACATCACCTTGCTTCGTCACCAGTCTACAGGACAACTGTACTTCTGCCTCTGTGACGGCAGATGGCATTAGGGTGCCATCCAGTCTATCTGCTTATATTGTCGGTGGA
The DNA here is from genome assembly GCA_030765045.1 of Tenodera sinensis. Lineage (NCBI taxonomy): Eukaryota > Metazoa > Arthropoda > Insecta > Mantodea > Mantidae > Tenodera > Tenodera sinensis. The sequence continues at coordinate 55,389,568 of CM060963.1, read as the reverse complement.
TAGATGGCACAGCATTTACTATTACCATCTATTTTTCATTTATTTTATTGTTTTACATTTAATGTGCAAACTGGGTTGTGATATTAAACACCTAATTCGGTATTTACCTTGACGACTGAGGAAAACCTTAAAAGAAAACCTAGTCAGATTGGTCGGCCGATGGGATTTGAACCAGAGACCACAAACAAGTAAGTAGGTGAGTAAGTAAAATAACTTGAAAATCTTTCCGAAGGTAAGAAAGCAAGAGTTAATTACATTGTCTTCCCACGAGCAAGTCAATCAAAATATTGCTTTGCAAAGATTGGTAATGCGATCAAGTTCCATAGAACTCCAGAACAGGACGACTATGCTTATACATTTCAAGTTATGTATTACATTCACATTAATTTTCTTTGCAGTAGAGCCGCAGTTGGTCCTTTTTTACGAAGTGTGCCTTGCAAAGTTATTAGAAATGTTGCCCACAGAGTATGACGACTTGCACGGCTACCTCAAAGATTGGCCGATGAAAGAATCACTGAAAATGATGTGCCTGAGTGGATCAACGCAGGCGAATTGAAGTGACTGATGAGATGATAGAAGCGGCAGTGATGTAGCGACTGAAGAAAATGAAAGTGAAAGTGACAATGAAGACATTGAAGTGAAGAATGAGAAAATCGGCTACAGTGAAGGATGCGAAGCGATAGAAAAGACCATCAAGCACCAAGAATAACAGTCAGAGAAACTTCAACAGACCTTCTACTGCTAGCCCGCTAAACAGAAATACTTATGAAATTCTTGAAGAAATAATTTTTATTTTTAAATGGAACATGTACATACTGTATGGATGTATTGTAGGCTTTCCTTTCCCCCCCCCCCCCCATTTTTTATTTTATTTTACTTTTATGTACGTCAATTTTTCATTTGTTAATACAGTACATGCCTTTCTTTTCCACATCTTTGATCACGTTTTCATTCCTTTCACCAGTTTACCATATGTTTCCCTCTCAATTATTGACAAGAGTCTGTGTTATTCCAGTTTTCGATTGTGGTATAGTCCTCCTTATCTCGGAAAATCCAGGCTCCACGGTACTTAATTTTTATGCTGCTTCTACATACTATTTTTACAAGATCTTATTCTTGTTGCTCCTAATCAAGATAAATATTCCATTGTGCATGTCGTTAGGATACAGGAAACCCAATCGATATATGAATGTTTAAAAGCGGGTTGCTATAGGCTAATATTCAAATGTTATACTTCTTCCATGACATCACGAAAAGCAACTGAATGATGCTCTCCAAAAATCAACGAATTATTGGAAAATTCAATACATAGAAATGTCTGACGGCACAAAAACCACATTTCAAATAAATTGTGCTTTTAGAGATCCACATTTGTTGTGCAGTAAGTTCTTGTGTTCTCTTATGGTATACTTCTCTTATCACTTAAGGTATACCAGTTACCTATACAAAATTATTTCGAATGAAGAGCGCTTTCAAGGCATTTCCGTAAAATTGAAGATATACATTTTATTTGTCATGTAATATCTTAAGTAGGTGTATGAATTTTTGATAGAAATCATAAGAACCATTTTTGAGAACATAAAAAATACCAACCTCTTTCCGAAAGGTTGTCTGGAGTGGGAGAATTTATTGAAAGTCTTTGTTCGCAGCTTTGGAAAGTACATACTAAACTTAAATACCAAGTTTGGTAGAATTTATTCAAAATTTCGTTTTCAAATTCTGCTTTTCACAGACACACGCACATACACATTTTCTAAAGCTGATCTTTTTAAGGTGGACACAGCACATTTTCGGTGAAATATTGGTGTCGAATTTTTGTTAGAAAAAAATAACTGACACAGAAATTAAACAAAAAATTGCTAAGAGCATGCCGATATAAAAAAGACTTGAAAGTGTTCAAAAGAATAATTCCCTAAAACCATAAGTTTATTAAAATAGAATTCTCAATAAAAACGTGAGATTTAAACAATTTTGCTTCATTTTAAATGAAGTAATGTAGTTATTTTATAATATTGCTTGTATATTAAGCCTGTTATTTAATACTTTCTTACCTGAGATACTCCGGTACTCTCAACTGGTACTCCATTGTAATGTTGATATGTAGAACGTTAACAATCGTCACGACCCGCCTCTCTGGTGTTGGGGTAGCGTATCTGCGGTATAGTGAAGAGCTTCTGAGGTTGAGTCTCGGTTAGGGTGAGTTGCAGGATAAAGTTTTCTTCTGGGTTTTCTTTAACACGAAAATGTCACGAAATTTTAAGTTCTAAGGACCCGAGGTTTATTTGAGCATCGTTTCACCCATTTCATTCATTTATCGTCAGATATGTCCTATCGGATTAAAGGAGGTTAAAGTTAATATATATATAGTGGACTTATGGCATTAGCCACAATATTTTGAAACAAACTTATGAAGTTTGCCATGGATTATAAGGCACCAAACTGACCACAAGATAAAGGAAGTAATCAAAGTTGGTATAGAGTAAATGTATCAGAGGGTATAGAATAGGAAGATATGTGCGACATCCACCTTTTTCAACCCTTCTCGGAAAGTTTGATGAAGAATTCTTTTCAAAAACAGGAAAAGAGTAAAAGGAGGGCGAAGAAAAAGAAAATATATATTGTTTGTTATATGGCACTGCTGGCAGAAAAGTAAATGATCCTAAGGAGCATGAAAATAGACATGATTGCGAGATCAAGATGAATGTTACAACATTCATTAACGACATAGTCATATCACTACGGATCTATTAAGCGATACCTCGTAGATCGGTGTATGGCGAACAGTTAGTCTTCGTAGTCTCATCACTATAGCATACCGTCGGTCTGGGTGCCTCAGTTGGTTAAACGCTGGCCTACTGATCCCAAGGTCATGGGTTCAAATCCTGGTTTTTAAGTGTACTTAAAAACGACAGCTCCATGTTAGTAGATTTACTGGCACGTAAAAGAACTCCTGCGGGAAGAAATTCCGGCACACCGGCGACGCTAATGTGATCCAGGCAATTAACAGCCTCGTTAAACAGCAAAATAAATAAATAAAACTATAGCAAGCCATCCTGCTTAGTCACGAGTTCATTCAACTCTTCAAGCAACTGTTCCTCTCCCTCTGTAATGGGCAGATGGCATTAGGGTGCCATCCAGTCTGTTTTCATTATCTGAGAATAGATTGCACAGTATTCGCTATTGCCGTCTATTTTTTCATTTTTGCTATTGTTTTACACTTATGCGAAACTTAGGATCGTGGAATTAAATATCCAATCCGGTATTTACCTTTTCAACTAAGGAAAGGTGATAAAGACTATTGTTACAGATAGAAAATCAAGGAAATGCTCTTGGAGTAAGTGGAGTCTTCTTAACTTGCACTAGTTAGTGATGTTTGTTGCTTGAAGTGCGATGGAAGGAATTAAAAATAGGGCATAATTAGTAGGTGTTTTTATCGTTAAATAATAAATTCAAGGGTGAACATAATTTTAAGCATTATATTGTTTATCACAAACACGCTATATATTACAAGCAGAATAAGTGACGCTGTTTCTGCAGGCCGGCGCTGGGCGTCGTCTGGGGGAGTAGACGCCAACTGGGCAGGGCAAAGTTAGATATTGTCATGAGACTAGCGCCGTTTTATAGCGTCAGAAACAGAAGAGAAAAAAAGCTGAATACGCCTAAGTAGCGAGAGAGACTGTAGATACTTTAGTTAAAACTCCTATTGTTTATGCTAGCAATTTTGGTTCGGTGAAGTACATCCATATTGCACACATAAAATATTTATAAAATTACCTAAAGATCGTATTTAAACATATAGTGACCTTGGGCTGCCAGGTGATAGTAGGGTAAGTTTTTGTTGCAAAACTGAAATAAAATGTTTATTAATTAATTTGGTGCTAGAGATTAACTCTAGATGAAAATGAAAATGTCTAGAAAGGGTGTAAAGGTAAGGATAACTTACGGAGGCATATAACCTGGTGATTATTAAAGCAAAATAGACGTCAACTATCATGCAGCCTTCTCGACAGCTGTGTTTTACAGATATTTACCTTTTACACCATACCATTTTTTGCATGTCCCTATTCAAAATAAAATATTTTAAATATATGAAATATTATAGTTCTCACTCTCTCTATATATACGAATGCATATGTAGAGAACAAGGCAGTGAGGTTTCCCTAAGGGTAAAATACAAAGCCCTATCCCCCCCCCCCCCCCCAATGTTAAATATGCAAGCTTTCAGGAAGTACACACCTGTTTTCTAATTTCTGTGATATACGTTTTTACAATAAGTGCACTGATCAAAGAAGACCGATGACTTTCTCGTCTGTTATTTGATTAAAATTATAGCAATTATTCTTTTAAAAGGTACTCAACTATGTTATAGTCAGAGCACTCATCGCCTTTCCAGTATCACATAAAGGGGTAGCTCTATCCTTCTCTACGCTGAAAGTTTACTGCATATTTTCCTTTTTCAAGAAATATGTGAACAATAATGCTTTAAAATCGGCAGCAATGTCATGAAAGTGCCAAATTACCGTTACACTAGAATCAAAGACACCTAAGTGACTTGCCTAAAATATGTTAAATTTTACCTCTCTATGCTAAAGTGTACAGGAACTATTTTTTTTCTGGGAGCTAATGCAGAATTTGTAGAAAAATTGCCAAAATGCACCACCGTTCATTATTTAAAACAAGTATTTTGCCTACAATAACATATATAAGTCAAATTAAAGAGGAAATTCCAACTAATAATAAAAGCCCACTCTGAGGTGTGGGGGTTGGGTGCCTGCTTCGCATTCAAGAGCTCCCGAGTTTGAATCTCGGTTAAGTTAAGCTATCTAGATTAGGTTTTTTTCCTTATCCTGAAACATGAATGTGAGGTAACTCTAAGCTCCATAGTCTCCGGTTCATGTATCATTTCACCTGTTTGATTCACCGCCCTATATTAACTATATTAAAGGATACCAAACCTTTAAAAATATCCAAAAAGGTTATTTCATTTTCGTCATTTAGTCTCCCCTTAACTACTTACATTATAGAACCTCTACTAAAATCCCATTTTTTTAGTTAAGTAGGCGACCGCCTCTGTAGCGCAGTTGGTAGCGCGCCTGCCTCTGGCACGGAGGATCCCTGCTAGGAGGTGTGGCATGGGATGCACTCAGCCTCGTTAGTCTCGGGGGGACCTAGTGAGGAGCTACTTGATGGAAAAGTAGCGGCCCCAGGTCGGGAGGAATCGGGATGCTGACCAGGTACCACCCTCCAGTACTGCACGCCAATAATGCCTGTAGTGGGCCGAGGTGGGGGATGCAGCGGCTGGGCGGTAAGGCTTGGCTCTTCATGGGCTGTAGTGCCGGGGCTTATTTATCTTATTATTTATAGTTAAGTAGGCACACATTTTTGTCTTCAATAGATATTCCTGAGGGGAAAAGAATCACACTTTCAAATCGGCGGATGAGAGCGCACAACCTTCACTTAATTAAATACATGCTATGGCTGTAAGTTCTATGTATGCTAACACGAACAGCACGCTTGTTTTCACAATATATCAGTCTCTATCCTCCCCCCCCCCCTCTCTCTCTCTCTCTCTTTCTCAGCATACAGTCTAGAAACGATAGTCGTGTATTTTGAGTCCGCCATATTTAAATATCTACTTGATCATTTAAAATTGTACACAACTGAAGTGTTAATGCGTGTTTCATATTTCATTTTCTTAAAATTATTTTTCACGCGTCACTATCAAGCAATTTGCTTGAGAATTTCTAAGCACTTCAGATAATGTGCTAAAAATTCCCTTGTCCGTCTTTAAGAGTGCTTCAATGTTACGCTGTAACTAAATGTTTTAGTGTTACGCGCAGTTATGCTGATTTTTAATTAAGCTGCCTTTTACCGACATTTAACTTTAGAAAGTCAATAAGTTGAGCGCGAGTATTTTAAAAAATTAGTCCATCTATATATATATATATATATATATATATATATATATATATATATATATATATATATATATATATCCCCCAGTTACTGTGAAAATTGGCACACCTAATTGCTTTTTCATGAAGGTTTTATGCTATCAGTTTTACTATACAACGTATTATATTCACGTGTCCTTCTCTACTCGCTCCTCAACATACAAGTCATACAGTTTTCTATGATTGAAATAGAAATGCAACGTATTACAATCACAAGGTTTTCTCTCTGCTTTTCTTTTACATAACACATTCACATTTCCTTCTTTAATCGCTCTCCAACATATAATTCATGCAATTTTCTATATGACTGAAACAGAAATCCAACGCACTACTTTCACACGGTTTTCTCTACTCGCATTTCTAGCTGTGGTATTCGTGGTTGTTCAACAGTGCTTTTGCATACTGTCTAGTATTTTTATTTATTGTTTATCTTTTGTTCTTTATAGCTTCTTAACTCTTTGTTTATGTTTATTAGGCAATATTTTTCAATGTCTCCAAAGAAACCCAAGGTTATTGGACAAGTGTAAACTAAGTTTAAAAGTTGTAGGGATAAATGAACCTCGGGCAACGGTGGGTATTTCAGCTAGTTATGTAAAGAACAGAATGATATTTCAACACAGAAGTGCGTCAAAAATGTTCTAAGTGTTGTTATATTCCTATCTATCCTAAGATTACCGGAGGCTCATTGTATTAAATATTATGAGCACATTTTGACAAACAATTCATCATTGCGAACACTCTTTTCACAGAATTTTTGCGTGAACTATCAGTTAGATATTTGAACGTTTTGTTGCGGGGAACAATCCTGCACTAGGGTTCCCAACAGACTCTCAGGAAGCAAGAGCTACTTCACCGTGCGCCGCAAAGGCAGCATTTGGACATCTCAAGGTCGCCAAGAACTCAAACGCTACTGGAAAAAGAATAATACGTCTAATTATAAGCCTCATTGCCACCTATATTGTTCGTGTACGTGACTTGGCATAAGTTTCAGGCACAATGGAAGCCCTAACTCGGTTTCTCTTAGTACTTCTCTGAAATTATTTGAAACTAGATAGCTTCTTCTATAACATAGCTGCCTAAGGACAGTAGTACATCTGCCAAGCTCAATATGGAGTTAAACTATACACATTTCAAAATCAGAAGTCAAGGGGGTTAGCTCTGTCATAACGTAATGAAAACTTCACCAATAAATGTTTTTGACATGGTGATAATACAAACTGTGTAATAGCAGTTCATAAATGTTGTCAATAGGCTTTATAAGTGAGTTCTATAAATCAAATTTTAAAATCCTGTTATTAGTTGAGGACACGTACCTGCCACAATTTTATTTACAGATATAAAGTACCTAATGACCGCTTTCGTAGCGCAGTTGGTAGCGAGCTTGCCTCTGGCGCGGAAGGACTCGGGTTCGATACCCGGTACCAGCATGGGGATTTTTCCTTCTCTGGTAGGTCTGGCACGGGGTGCACTAAGCCTCGTTAGGTACCGGGATAACCAATTGAATAACTAGCTGATGGAGAAGTAGCGACCCCAAGTTGAGAAGGCCGGGAGGGCTCGGGGCGCTAACCACGTCCCACCCTCCAGTACTGCATCCCATCAATGACGCCTGTAGTGGGCAGAGGTGGGGGACGCAGCGGCTGGGCGGCAAGTCTTGGCCCTTCATGGACTATTGCGCTGGGGTTTAGTTTTAGTTTTATAAAGTACTTAATTATGAACAATATGAGTGGATTAGTCTTTATCCAGTGAAATATAAGCTCTAAAGAAGTTTATGTATAGAAAAAAATGTATTCTACTTAAAATTTTTAAAAATTCAATATATTGCAGATAAAAATTATCCTTCCAATCACTTTGTTAAACTGTATTATGGTTTGTAACATCATAAAATTTGTCAGCCCACCTGCTTAACTAGTTTCTGAGAAAAGTTTACCCAAAGCTATAAAACTTAAGCTTGCGGAAAAATGGAAAAAAACCTATTCTTCCTCTTGATTCCAGCCTCTCTGGTCAATTCTTGAGCAAACGTTTGTGTGGTTATAACGTGATAGCAAATTTAATATCGATGGTGATACTGGTATTTAAAAGGGATATGACCTAGCAGACACCATATCGAAATCACCATTTTAAGGGCTTTAATATTAAAAATACCCATATTTTAACACATCGTAAAATCTTGTACAATTTTATAATACACAAAATATTTTTTAGCCATTCACATGTAATACGTCCTCAAAACCCTATTTTGCTAGAAGGGCATGTTAGGGTTATAAGTTACAAAATAGGTACATTAAATTTACAAAATTAAAATATTATATATGGTTATGAATGTGTGTTACAAGTGGCATACAGAATTGGTTCTGGAATGTTGTTTGAAATATGTTTATATTAGCACATTCAAGAAGTAATTGCAGATGAATTCTTTCAAATATTGGACATCAAAACATGTTAGTTACCGTCTAGCAATCAAGATGGCCTCTGAGTTTAACTAAAATAAAACTTTCAGCCTTTAAAAGAAAGCTTTCCCTGAGAGCAAAGATAATAAACGAGAACATAATCGACCAAGTACAAAATTGTAAGTACTTAGGTTATGAAATAAGCAATTTCAAACACAATGTCATTCAAAAAAAGATAGGTACAAAATGATGTAATTATATGTGTTGCACAAATAAGTGAACACTATTAAACAAAACAACGAAAGGAACACCAAGCGGGCTGGCGCAAGCTGTTACGGTTTTTTTTTCTTTTTTCTTTCTTTCTTTCTTTCTTTTTTTTTTTTTTTTTTTTTTTTTCTTTTCTTCTTCTTTTTTTTTTTGCGTGATTTCTCGTGGGCGTCAAGATAAATATCGAATTGGGTATTTAATACCACGACCCACAGTTCCACTTTAAGTCTGAAACAAAGTAACAATGAAAATTGATGGTACTAATACCGAATGCTGTGCCATCTTTCCACAGATAATGAAAGCTACTGCTGATGATAGACTGGACTGCACCCTATTGCCATCTGCCGGTCACAGAGACGCAGATACAGTTACCCTGAACTGATGCCTCTATGGACTCGTGACGAAGCAAGATGATATTGTAAAAGGCGATGTTCAGGTATGCAACTTGTAATTTGAAATGTATTATCAACAATAAGAATGACAGTAATAGTAATAGGAAAAATAATTAATAGCGAGTGTATATCTTGGAATTTCAGTGAAATCCTAGATAAATTAAACTATGCCAGCTGAATTATCACCCCTAGATTCTCTTTCGCTTATACAACGTGCAAAACGACAGATGACAAAGAAAAGACAAAATAATACAAACACAAAACGACGTATAGGAATTACGTTCGTATTTTAATTCGGTAGTAAATTACAGCACGTGTTTGTGTCAGATACTGCATATGCAAGCTGTTAGGGGTATAAGTGCATGTATTTGGCACGTGGTACCTTAATATGTAAACAATTCGGCGGTTAGTTGTTTTTATCTTCGTCTAATAATTTTCCCACAAATTAATCTCAACACTGCCTGATGCTTTTTGCATGGTCTGCGCCGCTAAATGAACAACGCCGATTGTATAGACCGTCAGGTTTGCTTCATATCCCAATGCGTGACTTACTGATCTAGGTATTGGGAGGTCACCGACCTTGCAGAAAACATTGGAACTCGTTTCCAGTACACCGTGTGTTATCATGAGACTGACCCACTCTGCGTCACGCCTTCTGTGTCAGGTCTACTTGGAGGTACTAACCAATCTGAAAAAATACTGTTCCTTATAAGTAAAAATATAAGTTCGCAAATGAAGGAAACTATGGAAATGCCTCTTTGCTTGCAACAAAGGCAAAGGTAAACAAAGGTGTAACAGTGCACTGTCCTGACTTCGTATACCTACCAGGGATCTCGCGTTCAATTCCCAAGAGAAAGTTTCTCTTAAACTAGAACCATTTCCTGTCTACTCCAGTCTGAAGTATGTTTGTGGAAGTGAATACAAGTGTGATTCATGCAAAAAATCGATGTACTTAAATAAAAAGTACAGTTGCAATTGATTTACAACACCATAAGGGCCTAAGCCCCCTATATGACCAAAGAAGCTATACGAGGTTGTACAAATGAAAGGACTAAAATGTGTATTAAGGATAAATGACTTGGTGGCTCCATGTTCGAGCGGTAACACCATTCGCCTTGCGCCCCGGGTTTGATCACAGGGACCCGCATGTGCTGTTGGTGGTGGACGAAGCGGCGTCTGGGCGGGTTTTCTCCGGGTTCTCCGGTTTCTCCCGCCACTCATTCCACCAATTGCTCCATCGTCACCCTGGTAACCAGGTAAAGAAGAAGACATTGTACTGGGTGGGCCACGAGAACCTGACGATTTATAAAATAAAATAAATAGTATAAGATGGAAATTAAAATTTTAACTCTGTAACATTACAATAGGGTAGTAAATGGTATTTGAGGGCGTGACCTTATTTTATAAATAGGACATATGTTAGTTGGCCTCCATTGCTTACATTGCTGTAGTCGATGATGCAGATTCTGTATCGCTGATTGCAACATATATTTTGGTATGGCTGTATGGTTGTATGGCTGTATGGCCTTCTGAGATCATTAATGTTCCTTGGTTTCTAATGTACTCTTACGATTTGAGGTAGTCCCAAGGGAGGAAGTCGCACACTGACAGATCTGGAGAAGGTGCGGGCCACGGAATGTCCCCTCTTCTTGAAATTACTTTGTTTGGAAACATTTCTTTAACTATTGCAATGGACATATATGAACAGAAATTTGATTTAAAATATTTCATGAAATTGAACATTACTAACAAAATTATTCAAATAACAAATTTCAGAATAAAAAGAAATTACGTGATACAAATCGCACTTTATACTTTGTATATTGCAGCATTCATTTAGAAGTGAACCTCCTGTGTACATTACGTTATTTACAATATGTTTTTCTTAGAAATTATTTCAAACTAAGCGATAAATGGTTATATACACAACAGCCAAATAAACTTTTAAAATGTTCATCAGAGCAAGGAGGAATAAATTTGTTATAGTCACACAGGAACAAATTACCGCTCTATGGTGAAGTGACAAGCTCCTACATTCAGACATATGCTTTTTACTCTTGGAAAAATTCTATCTAAATTTTCAACATGGAAAACGCTAGGAAGAAAATTCTTTGACAAAAAGTTGTTAATTTTCATTGGCTCTCGAAGTAGTTCTTTTTCGCAGAAAATTCAATACATACACTTTATATTTTGTGAAGTCAAACCAACCAACATATGATATTTTATTCAAAATAGTTTGGAATGTTTGAGAAAACAGAAAACAACGTAGATTTTTCCATCTAAAGGATAGTTTGACATAGGGACACTTTCTAGAAAATCGCTTTGTATCTTTGGAAGATAATTTAACTTAAATACCAAGTATTAGTTTTTGAGTTAAAGTACTGCAAGCTCACAGAAATAACAAGTAATATCTGCGAAATGGTTCACGTCACAAAATGGTGCACTTGGAGTAAATTGTGTTTTAACGTCATTTACATTTTTACTTTCTCTACTGGTAAGTAGGGGAAGTATTGTATTCCAACCAAAAATTCGAAGTCGAGATTTCACCGGAAATACATGTTTTGAGGCCCCCTGAATCCAAAAAAAGCATTTTTAGAAAAAGGTCCATGTGTGTGTCTGTGTGTCTGTCAGTCTGTCAGTCTGTCAGTCTGTGGTCAGCATAGCTCAAAAACGAAAAGTCGGTTAAAAACCAAAGTTGGTATTTAAGTTTAATGTCGTTTAAGGATGTGACACGAAGATTTTGAAGAAAATAGCCCCACCCTAAACTACCCTTTACATGGAAAATTTTTCGAAAATTTTGATTTTCTTGAAAATGGCTCTAACGATTTTGATTAAAATATCATATGTTTGAGATATTTTTATGAAAAATGAAATGTATATCTTGAATTTTCTGGCTACATCCCCTGTAGTCGTATTTACTCTGGACGACTTTTGCATAACTGGTAAACCGTTAGAGATAGACCAAATTATACTATACAAAAAATGTAGATCTTGCTAAAATACACAATTTATGTCTCAAAAATTTTCTTGTAGGGTCAACCATTTCGGAAATATACCTTGTTATGTGTGTGAGTTTCGGAAAACTTGGAACTTTCGTGAAATGGGTCATCGTTGTTCATCTTTTTATATGTTACGTGTACAAAGAGAACGGAATCTCAAAGCTTTAAAAGATTTGACTATCGCACAAAGCCTACTGTATTCCAATATTCTCCTTGCACCTACAAGGAAATAAGCAATAAGATGATTTGTACAAATGTTTATTTTAACTAACACGAAGAAGATATAGGAATAAGAGTTTGTAAGAATGGTTCGTACAAGAGTAGAGAAAGTCATGTGAGTGCAACACATCAGATTTTTGTATAGTAAGATTTGGTGTATGTCTTAAGGTTTACCAGTTATGCAAAAGTGAGCAAGAGTAAACAGGGATATAGCTAGGAAATTCAAAATATATATTATATTTGCCATAAAAAATTTAAACATCTGGGATTTTAATCAAAATCGTTAGAGCCATTTTGAGAAAATCAAATTTTTCGAAAAATTTTCCATGCAAAGGGTAGTTTAGGGTGGAGGATTTTTCTTCAAAATCTTTGTGTCGAATCCTTAAAAGATATTAAACTCAAATACCAATTATAGTTTTTGAGCTATTTAGTTCACAAACACACACAGACACACCACACATACGGACCTTTTTAATCTCTTTTTTTTATTCAGTCGGCCTCAAAACAGATATTTCCGGTAAAATCTCCTCATCTAATTTTTGAATCGAATATAATATTTCTCCTACTTACTATATATAGTAGAGACAGTAAAAAACTGCTTTTGAATGCGGATTTAATTTTCCTATTAGCGTGAATTTCTTTACTATGGATAAAAATATTTTTACTACACAAAATGTTACTATGACTTAAGTAGAACGTTTCAAGACCTAGAGGTAAACCATAGAAAATCAATTTAAATATTTACTCGTATGTTCTACCTCCTAATGCTGTGTTAAACCTTTTAATTTACATAATATGCATTGCCTTTAGATGGCTGGAGTTACGTTATTCTATTTCTATTAGTTAACTATGAGGTAGCATTTCTGTAATTAAAAGAAATAACCCAGAGGACATTTAAAACAAACACTATCCAATTTTAGAGCTCTCCTATGTTATTGCGTTGTTTAGCACAATACTGCAGCAGAAAACAAGGAGTTTGTAATTTCACACGCGATTTTCCACTCTGAAATATGACTTAATTACATTAACTCCTACTATGTTACACTTTCTCTCTCTTAAGCTGGGAGAGGAGAGGTATTAACACCGGCTGCGTGAAACATTTCAATAAAAGGTGTAAAAACATGGCTTGCTTATTTATTTATTATTTTATTCCACGATATAAGAAGAGACTCTCGGGTGGTGATTATGGCTCTTAGATTAATGATTTGCAGTAGAAAGACCACGTCTATAAAGTGCATCATGCTAGTTTTTAAAAAACTACCCCAAGAACTGGCGAAGCATTGTGAGGAGTATCTTGCAGATTGCTAATATGAAGTGTAATAGTCAGATACTTTTTACACCATTATCACTTCTTGAGAATTCTACTGCCTATTATTATAAAAACTTATTATTTTTTATGGTTAAATACCTAACTGTTGCATTCCACCTAAATGTCAATATCTAGATCACCAAGAACACAGGTTTGAGAGACAAAAATGTATTGACACAATAACGAATAGAAAAATAAATGCAGAATTCGTTACTTACATGGAACATATTTCATTGTTTTCTAATTCTCTCAAAAGTGGCCGTAATGAATAAGATTGTGATGGTATACTTTAAACATTTTAAAAAGTTGACATCATTTCAGTGCTTAATGTCAGTTTTATAGGTCATTTCTCAAAGATTAATAGGCCATGAATATCTGGGCCCTCATTATAGCATTGTAAGCATCGTTTTCTGCTCCTTTAATTATAATTTATTTATGTTTATTGAATAAGATATATGGATATTTCTATAGTTACATGTTCTATAGACACATATCTATATTCACATGACTTTCTCTCACTTTATTATTACAAAAGCTGCTTTTATACCTACTTCATGTTAATCGGCATAAACTTCGGCAGAAATATGCATTTTTGATGTAGATAAATGAAGAATACAGTTTATTTGTTGGACAACTCTGCTACGAGAGAGTCTGCACGACTATGAAAATAATAAGAAAACGAAAAAAAAGGACTTTCCACTCGGAATTGGTTCGTACCACAAAAAATTATGTTGCATAAATACCGTGCCTTAAGGACAACTAAATTTTTGTGTAGTAAGATTCTGCATATCTCTTGCCTGTACCAAAATTATACAGAAGTCCTTCAGCATTAAGACCTCACGCAGAACTTCCAGAACATGTATGAACAAGTCAAAAATAACGAAAAAATTTCATCTAAAGGTTAGGTAGTTCGGGTTCGGTGGATTTTCTTGAAAAGCTACGTTTCGCATTCTTGAAAGGTACAGATGTTCAGTACCAAGTTTGGTATTTGATGGACTCTTCAATTGAGGTATACCTACCTACTGTTTGTTCACATACCAATATGACACACATAACAGGTAAGAATATTTTTCTAAAATTTCTTCTTTTGGGTTCAGAGTGTCATGAAACTTCACAAGTAGTTCCCAATATGTCATTACATGTATTATTTACTATTTGCTTTAACTGCACGCCATCTGTCAGCTACTGTGATCAGTTATGTGCACACGATTTTTTAAAAATATTCTGAATATAAAAGTACAAAGACAAACATTAAAAATACATTCCATTTGACTTTTAACTATGGTATTAAGTTTTATGATAAAACTTTAAAATTACATCGTAAGAACCTCTTTTAAGAAGTAAATGAAATGTTGATTTAAAAAATCAATGCATAATGTAACAAACTTGAGTTACAATTCTGCCAGTGAATAAGAAGCCTTCAGCCAAGTTCCCTGTTGAGGAAAAGCAATTAGGCATAAGTCAGAATGGCTAGAGCAATTAGTTGTTCTGCCGAAATTAATCAGCAAGAAACTCATTAGTTTAAGGTTTCGATACCTGCAACTCAGTACCTTCTGAAGTGAGATTTGCCTGCAAATAAGCACGTATGCTGCTTCTGAAATTTAGAAAACGGCAAAAAGTTCTCAAAAAATTAGCAAACCATAGAGTAAAAGTTGTGCGTCTGATGTGAATAAAAATTCAATGTCAGGCAACGTATAATATAGTAGGTTTGGCGAGATAGGTGTGAAATAGACGGAATTAACGCTGATAAAAGTGCATATATTTTAAATTCGTGCCTTTCTGTCTTGGAGAAGTACTTTATTGTGATCGAGTACCAGAATTCTGTAACGTCTGAAGACCGCGCTCAATTTGACACAGAGTTGCAGTAATCGCAAGAGGATTCTCCGCTTAGCATTTCAGTGACTCGCGGCAACTTACGCTGCTCATTGTTATTATGGAAACAGTATTTCAAACAGTGAAATTATTGACGGTTTAAAATAATTACCATTGAAGTTAGTAGGTATAACATTTAAGTAATTCAGTTTCTAGTGCAGACACAGTTTAATCTTACATCCTGAAACAGTTGGAAGCTCGCTTCCAGTAGCTCATTTATTAACCTCTACGAAATGTATTAGCTAATTTAACTGTGTTGTCTATTCTTACATCCGCCTACACATACCCGCCTACCGTAGCTGCTACGAAGGCATATAGTTCTTATTTTTGAGATACTGTTTACGCTTAGTACATATGTACTCATACTAAAGTTAGGACGATCCATAATTTTTATGTTATCTGTAACATTGTGTACTCAAATACGCCTTAAAAATGTTAGAAGTATGGAAATGCTGGCCAGTACCGCTCTTAAAAATGTGAACTCCATGACCAACTTTATTTTCAAATTAGAGCCACATCTATTAAAACAATATCATCAGTTACGTCTGAGCAAAACATTAAGAAACTGAAGAGGTATGGCAAATGGGATGAATAGGGGAGGGGGGGGGGGTTCCTAACAAATCAAATTAAATAATGAGAGTCAAGACTGCTTGGAAATATAGCATATCTTCCTTGTTGAGCATAAGCCAGTAAATGAAGACAAAAAAGAAGAATGAAGAAGAGAAGGCTAACTTTGTCTATAAACATAAAATTCACATAAAAACATAGACAGGGGAAAGACTGAAATTGCACATGTTTAACTAAAATATCACTGTATTTCATATTTATGATAGTCAATACGTAATAACGCCTACAGCCTCCAGAAACAGATAGAGGTGGGTAGGTTAAGTAACTTACAGTGAAAAGTAACTTCCCACTCATTTCGAAATATCCGTCAGCAGAGGAAAGATTAAATGTTTTCTCAGTAATGTATGTTTTCCAAATCTCGTCTTTCAAGCTAAGCTTTAGATTCTGTCTAATTAGAGTGCTTCAGATTTAATTTTGGTCCATCAAATAAACTTCATCTCTGAGAACTTCACAAACTCGTATCACAGACGCAGGAGAAAAAGAGAAATATAATAATGTCATTTGTATATTAACAATATGTTAGTTCGAGTTTGAAACAAGACTTAACAGATCCTGGTCACTTTAATAATAAAGTAACACACCCCTACTATGAAAATGAAGTGAACATTAACTTATTCCTTTTCAAACTGTGTTGTTTGTATTTAGATAGCGTACTGTATATTTATGCTTGAGGTAAGGATTGTGAGGAAGAAATGGTTTCTATTTTCGTTTATGTTCTTTATATTTCATATAAGCGTCATGGGAAACAATAAATGTGTATTTCAGTCTTTTCGATATTAAATGAATATTGAATGACGATAACCAGGCATGAGCGTCGGCAGACTTTTCCGGGGGGGGGGGGGGGGGGGGGGGGGGAGGGCACATGTTGGAAGTTTGCAATCAGATAATATTTATTTATCATTTTTTGTCAAAATTTATATTTGTTGCAGATAAGCGTATTAATTTGTGCTAAATAAAAATTGTTACATCAAAATTAAAATAATAGTTTAATAGTTAGTAATTAATTGCACATTAAGTTCACCAACTTCCAAAGGGGAGGGGGGGCCGCGGCATCTATTTTTAAAAAATGTTTATCTGAGCCTAATTAATGATAATGTCAGTTTAAGTGCATAAGTTTGCGTTCGGCAACGCTTGCAGCAGGGGCAAGCATATGGTTTGCTGGAGTCTTCAGTACGAACCACCTTCATATACCTTTAACTTGCACCTACTCTAGGATTTGTGGCAAATGCTTCTAAATTATATAGTTTGCAGAATTTGTAAAACTCATAAATGTTCTGATTTCTGTTGAAGATATTCGCCAGAGTCTTGGCTTGATGGTCAACGTGTCCATCATTCCTGGAATACAGGGTTCAATCTTGGACCTATATAGACAATTTGTTCTTGGTTAGGATAATTCCTGTGGTTAATTGGAGAGCTTGAATTTTAATTTCAATCACCTCTGGTGTAGCTACTGCTTACAACTGACTTAAGAAGCTGGCTGCAAACATTTCAAATCAAGTTAACAGCCCTGAAGGTAATTGAGACGAGGGTTGACAATAAATTTGAATAATTCTGCATATAGTGGAGCTTTAGCATGTGTCATTTATAACGTACAAACTTTAAAAAAATATTACGTTTATTCTTCAAGCCAGCTACTTCATTGTAATCAAGACAAACATTTATAGAAGTTATATTATTACATAAAGCGCGAGAAATTATACATAATGTCATAGACTTTTACAACTGACAAGAAGAAATAAATTGCTAATGATAACTGGGAAAAAGATAGATATGCTTTCATGATGATCGGTTGAAAGACATAGAAGTTGATGCGCCCCAGCGCTATCTATTGCGAGTTATAATAAAATGGATAGCATAAAAAAACTTCTCCGAGAGTCAATAATTTTCGTGACAACCAGTATTGGAGTTTATCATTGTCATTCATATATACAAATATATTGTGTATATATACATATACATATACATATACATACATACATACATACATACATTATTATTATTATTATTATTATTATTATTATTATTATTATTATTATTATTATTATTATTATTATTATTATTATTATTATTATTATTATTATTATTATTATTATTATTATTATTATTATTATTATTATTATTATTATTATTATTATTATTATTATTATTATTATTATTATTATTATTATTATTATTATTATTATTATTATTATTATTATTATTATTATTATTATTATTATTATTATTATTATTATTATTATTATTATTATTATTATTATTATTATTATTATTATTATTATTATTATTATTATTATTATTATTATTATTATTATTATTATTATTATTATTATTATTATTATTATTATTATTATTATTATTATTATTATTATTATTATTATTATTATTATTATTATTATTATTATTATTATTATTATTATTATTATTATTATTATTATTATTATTATTATTATTATTATTATTATTATTATTATTATTATTATTATTATTATTATTATTATTATTATTATTATTATTATTATTATTATTATTATTATTATTATTATTATTATTATTATTATTATTATTATTATTATTATTATTATTATTATTATTATTATTATTATTATTATTATTATTATTATTATTATTATTATTATTATTATTATTATTATTATTATTATTATTATTATTATTATTATTATTATTATTATTATTATTATTATTATTATTATTATTATTATTATTATTATTATTATTATTATTATTATTATTATTATTATTATTATTATTATTATTATTATTATTATTATTATTATTATTATTATTATTATTATTATTATTATTATTATTATTATTATTATTATTATTATTATTATTATTATTATTATTATTATTATTATTATTATTATTATTATTATTATTATTATTATTATTATTATTATTATTATTATTATTATTATTATTATTATTATTATTATTATTATTATTATTATTATTATTATTATTATTATTATTATTATTATTATTATTATTATTATTATTATAGGTACTAACTTTTAGTAATGGGTGTTAAATTGTCACGTAATTAACGCAAGTATTGTGTCCATGCGAGAATAATCTCTACCACGAGAAGAATATAGGAATAAATTCAGGGGGAAAAAGAATTAACCTTAGAGATTACTTGTAGTATTTAATTAGTTTTAGGAATATGAAAGCAAGCATTAAGATTGTGCTGAACGTAAGCTCACTCGTGCGTACATCAGCTGTTAGATGTGCGCCATGTTGGCATCTAAAGTAGACGTTATCAAAAGAACATCTCGCCCTGCAATTCAAAAACAATCTTGGTGACCCAAAAAAAAAAAGGAATGCTGATGGAGCAGGAAGAAGTGCTGTACCACAATCACTTCCTAAACAACCAGGACTTGAAAATCGCAGCTCTAGGTCAGACAAAGAAGCCCTGAGAGAGGGTTGTCTCCCTAATACGCCACCATGGGAGAGGGGATGCGTCTTTTGTTTTTATAAAACCCCTTTCTTTTATTCTTTCCTCCTACCCTTATATTTCTATGACTCCCCCCTCCGTTATAAATAGCATCTCTCCAGCTGATGCAGGGACGTGAGGAGGGGTGCCCAGACAGCTGATCCTTAGTTCCCTCCCCCTTCTTACCATCCCTCCCTTGGCCGGGTGTGTGTATGTGAGTGGAATATATAGGCTAATCTTCCCTTTCGATTTCCTGGTCTTGTGTAGCCCCCTCCCCCCTGTCTTCCTTGTAGGGTCCGGTAGTAGCACACTGCTTCAGTGCATACGTCATCTTCCTGGAAGATGGCGGCTATTCGGGAGCAGGACCAGAGGAGATTTCAACAATAAACAAGTACGACTGCTTTTCTTTTCTCCGACGTTTATTATTCAAGGCACTGGTTTCATTAAGACGAAGCGGGAAGATGTTAAAGAGATTCTTCAAGTTCTTGTTCCGCTATCGGTCGGTCGGTCGGTCGCGGTGGAGTGACAGCGTCATAATCATCGCCACGCACCAGACAAGGCTGCGCACATGACGCTTTCTTTTATTGCACGTGGGTGTGAGCTGCGCACCAGCCAGTGCGTGTAGCGGCCGTAAAAAACTGCGCAATGCCTCAAAATGTTCAGGTACGTATTACTACGTAGTTGTTCTTTTTTTCTTTCTTTCTTTGGCAAGGTATGGTTGTACAGGTAAATGAGACATGGGCGTGAATCTCAAATCTAAATGATGTCACTGATTATTATTCTTGAAGCGCTCTTTTCAATTAAACACTTTGAGGTACAAAATTATTTGATAGGTTAAAAAGTAAATGCAAGCCTATCTACTCATTACAAAGGCATATATAGGTACTAATTAAACATTACGGTGTCTGTATATGCATCGATATAGTCATGCTGATAGTGACAACCATTACGCTTTTTGCTTTTTATTCTTTTATCCTTTGCAAAAGTCTATTATTTTATGTCTTTTGCGTTTTTTACCCTATTTAGACCAATATCTAGGATCACCTAGATATACAAAACTCACTGGTAGTAAGATTTTAGGCATTGTAAAGCTAGTTGGATAGAATCCTCTGTATAACCTAACTTGTTTTAAAGTCCTACAACCTTTAAATATAATTTACAGCGTTAATGTCATTTGCTTGAAAATTGTTGTACAGAGGTAACTCAATCAAGAGATTAAAAATAAATTCAATTGAATATTGCTTTAGGTTTTATTACTTTAAAGACGCCCTTTATTTGTTTTTAAGGGGATTTAAAAGAAATGGGTTATATATAGACTAGCTTCATCTAGTTATGTTGCGAAGTATTTGTTTGTTAAAAGATTAATAAGTTAAAGCACCTAAACACTTGAATAAAGAATATCGTCATACGCCTTTTCTGTGATGCCAATTCTGTGTAGCACACAATTTTGTGTGGCAAACTATGTATTTAGAAACATATTTAGATCATCATTTAATATTTCAATCATTTTAGATCAAAATTTAATAACAGTATCGAAACTAGAGAAAGTATCGACTATTCAGATATAGAACACGGTGGAATGTTTAATTCAAAATAAAAGGGTTGGCGCCATTTCTAGTGAAACAGAAACTGCGACGCGGATCTTAATTCGTTCATTATAACATTATACTAAAGTTCTTATATAATTCTTAATAGGCAGATTAAAACAGCTGGAGCTTGCTGTGGATTCAAGCGATTCGATATAGCACAGCAAATCACACTATTTTCACACAATTCAACGCCTCTATGCAAGTGCGAAAATGAAACCGCGGTTGCTAACGCATCATAAGAAAGTCATTAAAAGGTAAACAAAAGTTATATTTGTGGTAAAAACAATGTATTCCTTATTCAATATTGTTTTGTTATCAGAACATTTCGTAGGTAATAAAATTTATTGCCGGTACAAATAGCTTGGTTTAGTTGTATTTTTGTGTAGTTATATACGAAAGTTTGTTTCGTTCATAAACTTAATCGTACTGAATCAAATTCATTCATTAGTGTCATATTTGAGAAGGATTTCCAAAATGAAACTGGGTGAACATCGAGGGAAGCTTTGTTGTAAAGTAACACATTTTGACAACTTTGTTCTTTTATTTATTTTATTTTTAAACAATTATTGTGTCTTTTGTACCCTGCTAAACAAATGAGATACCAATCTTCAGCTGCATATACAGCAAATACAATGTAAGAGAGGCCTTTTGTTTTGTTTTTTTCTTTTTCAGCAGCGGTTTGAATGACATTGATTTCCAAACAAACATTAAACGCAGTATTCCTATAAAAAGTGGGCGTAACTTGTTCTTTACATTTATTAATGTAAATTCAAATATTAAATATTCATTAAGTTCTTGGTAACCTAACGTATAGGATTTATATTAAAAAGAGAGCTATTAAGCTAAGGTTTACGCCAGTATAAAATTACAAAGTTTTTGTACTACTTTCAAAAATCTCTTACTGTGGCTCGATTTCGTATTTGTATTATTTCCGTTTTTAAATCATTGTGTTTCAAATCTAAATTCGTCAAATTGGCAACAAATATTCTAGTTTAAAGCACTATCTTAGATTCATCAGAATAGTCCATATTTTCTTAAAAAGGCTTGATGAAAGAATCTAAAATGAGTTCGAAAATGTATGCATTCGAATGAGCAAACCTTAGAACGCTGCTTTTGTTTTAGAGAGACTTCCGGTACAACATGAAACAGCAAATAGTGTCCTTAATTTACTTTACTTTAAAATATGTAGTTATTGGAGTGACCCACACAAGGTCGTTGAGTAATCATGAAAGTGACAATAGTAAAGAATTGCATAGAAATTGGTTTTCAGCTACTGCAGAAAGTTAAGACTCTCCATATTATATTTCGACCGAGCAATGGACGGCAATGACTCTTAAGATGCCTAATGTCTTTTGCTCCACAATGTGAAGGAATTGCGATTAAAAGTTGATTAAATACGAAATACGTGTGAACACGATGATAGCTTGGAAACCTTTCAGGATTATATTCAGAGTATAAATATCATAATTTTAACTGTTAATGCTTATTTAATCCGGGCCAGAGTTTTTCTTCACAAACTTCTGAAACCATTTTATGTTACTTTTTTGGATATGGTCATTTCCAGCTGCGTTTTTCATTTCCTTCTTCAGATCGTCTTTAGACTAACTACTTTCCAAATACACTTATTGTCAGCAATCTGACACAAAAGGTTTAAATCAACAACAGCTCACTCATTGTGCTCAAACAAACAGAAGCATATCTCCATCGAAGTGCGCACGTTTACAGGCTTGGAAAAACAATGAAACTAAACTCAATGAAACCTCTTATACAAATATACGAGAACTTGTCTATTTTGTTCTGTTAGATTTTGTTTAATCTCAGAGTAAAATACTTTCCTGTGTATATAGAAATATCAGATTTTCCTAACACAACAAAGCAAATAATACTTTTTAAGATAATACTTTGGTTTTTAAATGTTGACAAGGTCAAATATGTTGTCTGAGTAAATGAATTAAACGTCAACATGTGCAGTGAAACACTGCCAAAAGTTGCTCATAAATCACTGTAAATAGCAAATTAGACATATTTAAGTACTTAATACGATTTTCTGATAAATTACATTAAATAAATGAAGCTTTATGTAAAACGCCATTTAGAGATGCGTTAATGCTATGCAGACTCAAACTATTATTTTTGTGAAAATTGCAAATACTTTAGTAATGGCTTGTTCACACCGAGGCAAATCTTTAAATAAAAAAGAAAATCATTTTTAGTATACCTAAGAGATTAGGTGTATTAGTTGATTTGATTTCACTTTTGGCGTACTCATGTACAATAAATTAATTTTAGTCAATTGTGTATTTTATATCGTTATTGTTACGTGGTTTAAGAGCAAAATTAAACAAAACGGTCTAATTGCCATTCGTAACCATGCTTCTCTGACTGTTAAGCTTTCGTTGTCTATTTAACTCGTGTGTGTGTGTGTGTGTGTGTGTGTGTGTGTGTGTGTCTGTGTGTGTCTGTGTGTGTGTGTGTGTGTGTGTGTGTGTGTGTGTGTGTGTGTGTATCTCACATATTTGTCGGATTTATAAATATCACTTTATTTGAGTCTTTGGAAGTTTAGGAGATCACTTTCGAAATTTAAATCAGGGAGTAAAATTCCCTTATACATGCAAAAATATAGATCATTTACTGTGGGAATTCGTAAGTATAGTAAAAAATACGCCCTTTTTTTAGGATTTTATTTCAAATATGTGTCTATGAGTGTGTTTTCCGCCCAAGAAAATTATAGGTATCTTCAAAATAAACAGGTAAAACCTCAGAAAAATGATAAGGTTTAGCTACATTGCAAAACAAAAATAAATGTATAGTATTAATCTGAGACAGATAATGAGATTGTATTTTCATACTACACACTTTCATAGCTTATTCTACAACTACAAATAGCGTTCTTGCCAATGTGTGACATGCCAAGTCCAAACCTGGAGCGCTTAGTTGCTGCCTTTTTGGATAGAGCGCGAATGCCCCCCGGCTACCTCCTGCTCCCGGCTAGTCAAGCGACACCTCCCGAGAAATTTGGAGAACGATGCCGCCGGCATTGCGCTTGGCTCAACACCGAATTTGTATACATTTCTGGCTCACTAATTCCATACCTGAAATGATTATGTAAGTAAGATGGTCTTTTTTCTTTCTTTTTTGTATGGCGAATTCTATATTGGTAATCGTGACTAATATCTGATCCCTTGAAACTAAACACCACACAGAATTGAAGAAGAATATGAACCCTCTCGTCGGTATGACATAATTGTCATCCCAATAGATTCATCATCTGGATATGTCATCGATCCAAGAGTGAGAATGGAGCTCCATAAACGACAAGCAGTTGAAAATGTGGAATCTGTGAGTCTTATCATTCACTATTGGTTTAAGAAGTACTTGAAATGTATCAGCAATTGAAATTATTCGGCTGATTGTTGGGGCAAGAGGAACCAATCTTATCTTGCTAAGATTTTAAAAAAGTTCCATCTCAGGGCCAATTTTATGCACAATATCACAGGTTTTCCCCTTAAAGGTTCAATCAAGATTCCTCAAAATAATCTATTACTCAAATTATGGCTGACATACAATATCCAATCACGCCGTCCTGTCACGCCTTGCAGTGTTGTAAGTTAAACACGCTGTGAAATTACACTATAAAGCTGGTGATATAAATATCATTTGCGCCCACACAATTTATTTTACAATAGGAAAGATAATAGCAGTGCTTCTCGTATTATCCACCACTAAATTTTGTCACTGCCATAATTTCATTTCTAGCCTGTTTAAAAAGAATGATATCGATAGTCAATTTTTTCCGCTGAACTTGTTCACAAATAGCATTTTCCCTGTTTATTAAAGATTGGATTTTATTTCAGTGATAACTATGTTTTGCCTTCTTGTGTTATTCTTGTTTCATGTAATCATTGGTAAGGTATTGCGCTCTGTCTACTTTGGGGAAAGTTGAAAGTTTTTTTTTCTGAATAAATAACTACAGGGTCAGCTGATTCTTATATGATAACACTAAGTGGATAATTTAATACTTCTTTTTGGGAATTAGTGTCGCTCTATAGTCTGCACCCGAGAACTGGTGTTAAAATTACACACATAAAAGAGTTTGCAGATATTTGTCGATGCATTTCAAATTCCATTTAGATCGATACAAAATTAACGGTAGTTTAAATGGAAACATTTCAAAAACTATATATTCCTTGGGCAAACTTGTGAGCACGGATTTGAAATTTTATATAGGTACAAGAATTAAAGCAATATTCTGATATGTTTTAAATTTGTACAAAATTAAGGTTGTGTATAAGAAGGGTCTGTAGGTATTAGCGATTTGTATTGCCAAAGCTAGTGCACTAGTTCCATCACAAACCTAAGGAATAATACTGTCACGTTGGCGTAGAAGAGCCATGTAACCTCAACGCCGTGTGACAGGAAGGTCCGGAACCACAGGGTAGCTCTGAGAGTATAGTCTTGTTATTCTATGGTCGTTGTCAAGGAGTTTTGTTAGTAAAATGAAATAGCTTCGTAAGTTTTGGGAAGGATAGTTTGTGTACAAAGGGTTGAATACAAGTGTTACTTGTTATCTAAGTCTAGCTTTTACAGTTGTAACAAAATAAATAGAAGGAGTGACAAAAGGTAACTGATTGTGAGATTTTGTTACAATACTGTCATGCAGCTGCGATATTATTTAAAACAAAAACGAAATAGAATGACGAAACTTGTTAAATTTTATTTCACTGATGTCATGCAAATCGTTGTCTAATTGGGTTTGATAACTGTTCCTTTACACTAATTGTCTGTAGACACTAAATCGGAAAGTTGAATTAAGCTTGAAACATTCAGTGTCACGCCAATTGTTCGAGCTCTGACCATAGCAATGATTTTGTGAAGCTCAATTGAATTTTCCGTTTTTTTCTAATACGTTTTGCTGCAACTGTTGCAGTTTGATGATAATTCTTTTTTTTTTTTTTTGCTCATTAATAAAACTTACTGTGATTACGTATATTAATATAACATTAAAAAATTTAATTCTTTAATATATTCCCTAATTTCTGAATAAGAAACGTGTAAATACCTAACGTTTTGCAACTTCATTAATAAAAAGATTTTTGCTATGTTCCTGAGATAAGTTTTTCTAATACATAATTAAAAATCTGATGTGTGCACTCACATGACTTTCTCTACTCTTGTGCTAACCATTCTTACAAATTCTTATTCCTATATCTTCTTCGTGTTAGTTAAGATAAACATTTGTACAAATTATCTTATTGCTTATTTCCTTGTAGGTGCAAGGGGAATGTTAGAATACAGTAGGCTTTGTGCAATAGTCAAATGTTTGAAAGCTTTGAGATTCCGTTCTCTTTGCACACTTAAAAGTATAAAAAAATGAACAACGATGTCCATTTCACGACAGTTTTAAGTTTTCCGAAACTCACATACATAAAAAGGAATATCTCCGAAATGGTTCACCCTACAACAAAATTTCTTGAGACATAAACTGTGTATTTTAGCAAGATCTACATTTTTTATATACTATGATTTGGTCTATCTCTAACGGCTTACCAGTTACGCAAAAGTCGTCCAGAGAAAATACGACTACAGGGGCTATAGCCAGAAAATTCAAAATATACATTTCGTCATAAAAATATCTGAAAAATATATTTTAATCAAAATCGTTAGAGCCATTTTCAAGAAAATAAAAATTTTCGAAAAGTTTTCGATGTAAAGGGTAGTTTAGAGTGGGGCTATTTTCTTCAAAATCACACACATACGCACGCACACACACACACAGACCTTTTTCTAAAATGCTTTTGTTGGATTCGGGGAGTCTCAAAACATTTCCGGTGAAATCTCGACATCGAATTTTTGGGTGGAATGCAATACTTCCCCTACTTACCAGTAGAGAAAGTAAAAATAGGACAAGTTACAATATTAAAAAGTAAGTTTGATTCTTTCCTTTTTTCTATTTATTTTACGTCTCTTAACTACGAATCGCGACAGATACTTCCTAGATCGGTGAGGTGGACAGTTAACCTTCAAGGTCTCATCACTGAATCATTCCATCTTGCTTCATCACAAGTTCCACCCAGGGATCAGTACAGGGCAATTATACCTCCACCTCTGTGACAGGCAGATGGCATAAGGGTGCCAGTCAGTATATCTGCTTTCATTATTGTGGACAGATGGTACAGTATTCACTATTATCATGTATTTTCATTTTTACCTACTCTATTACGTATAGTAATAGTATATGCAACCCCCTGAATCCAGAAAAAAAATCATCTTTAGAAAATGGTCCGCGCGCGTTCGTGTCTGTGGACAGCATAATTCAAAAACGAAGAATCGGTTAAAAATCAAAGTTGGTGTTTAAGTTAATACCTATCTTTTAAGAATGTGACACGAAGATTTTGAAGAAAATTGGTCCACCCTAAACTAACCTTTACATGGATTACTTTTCGAAAATTTTGATTTTCTCGAAAATGGCTGTAACGATTTTGATTCAAATACCATATGTTTAAGATATTTTATTTTGAATTGTTTGCCTACAGTTCAGGTAGTCCTGTTTACTCTGCTTGACTTTTGCATAACTGGTAAACCGTAAGAGATAGACAAAATCTTACTGTAAAAAATGTAGATCTCACTAAAACACAATTTATGTCTGAATAAATGTTTTGTGGAGTGATGATATGAAATGCAGGCGAAATGGATGATTGGAAAGGTGATAATGGAGCAATTGGTGGAATGAGTGGCAGGGGAAACCGGAGAAAACCCGCCCTGGCGCCGCTTCGTCCACCACGAACACCACAAACCCAGGCCGCCTAGGTCGTAGGCGAGCGCGCTAACCGCTTGGCCACGGCGCCGCCCTTTATTTCAGGTTATCTGCATGTTAAATAGGATATCATTAAAATATTTAACCAGTCTTGTATTTCTCCAATCTGTAAATCATAATGACGCCTGCACCATATAAAAGGGGCTATACTTTATGTATACTGATGTTTTAGATATTAGACAATGTAAATGATTTACCTTTTTCCTACTGTGATTAATATTTACAATGGGCAGATTTAAAAAAAAAAATAATATAGATAAATAAATTAAAAGAGGGGCTTTGGCTGCCCATTTCAACTGCTGGAATATTTATCTTGATATTCATTTTGTGCAATACAAGAGCGTCATAAATGTTGCACACAGTTTATTTTATATTAATTGTATTCTTAAAGAACAACTACATAACGAACTCAATTTCATTTAATGAATAGCACTAATGACGTTATTCTTGACGTTGCTCCTCCGAAGGAAACCTACGTTTCTGCAGTTTCACATTAGAACTAGGTTATGACCACTCATAAGATCTTAAAATTACTTTGTTTTACACTTTTTCACTCTTTGCAGTTTCATATTAGCAAGCCCTGAATTCCTAGGTTCAGATCTATTTTATTCCGGACCTCTTATTCTCTAAATGTCAGTTTATTTTAAAGTTTCAGGTACCAGTGAGTAATATACTTCAACTTTATAAATACAATTTCTAATAATACAAATGAGTATACTGAGAATAATTTTGTTCTCAGTGGAATACTAATCGTAGATATATTGAAGTTAATATTTACAAACACAATTAAAGTTACTTAATTTAACTTTTTAAAGTTACAGTTTTAAATACCCAATGATTTATACAAATATATACGTATTCTAAAAATCGTATTTATTCATAAATTGAACATATAAGATACTATAACATCCTAATGTAGGTACTGATAGACAGCATGTAGTTTTAACATAATAATTTTAGATTACAAGAACCTTTTTCAGCTCTTATGATTATATTATTATTTTAAAGTGCAAAACCAGTGTCGTTATTTAAATGTAAAAGCTAGTTAGACGCTTTATAACTTAGAACACTTGAAACTTAATTAATTTTGTTAACTTGTGTACCTTTAGCTTTGTTGTTGGAGGTGTGTAATTAACTTTTAATTTATGTTAAAGGATATTGATGCTTCAGTGACTGAGAAAATACTTCATAACCATTGACTCACAAGCGATGAATATTTGTACGAGACTAAGCAGCAATGAGATTGTTCTTGGAAGCGAGAGATGTGAATGCTGCTAGTATTTTCCACCAGGTGAGTTAGGTTTTAGAACGTGCTGCCAGTATAAAAGCTCAAATATGAATTAATCCATTATATTTAAATGGTTTCCCAACTACAATCTGCACACAGAAAGATGCCACTTCACCTTCGGTAACTTTAAGAAATTGTTTTACTGTATTTCAATTGATACACTATCATCATGATCATTTAATTAGTAATTATTGCACAAATTAGTAATACAAAACCAATTAATCTGCTATCTTCCGTTATGAACTAAATAAATGTTCACTTGTTTTAAGGACAAGTACTTTCTAGGGCGAAAAATCTACTTTTCTTCTTTTCATTATTGAAATTTCTATTCTTTACCTCATCAGTTTATATATAATATATGGGTTGTACATTTCATAGTTGTCAAAATCGCACTTAAATAACATATCGCATCTACGACACCTTTTTTTTAAATTTATTTTTATTTTCATTTTGTGCATTTTACCGTAACTTACAAGGTACCATTTTCTCCAAAACTATTACATCGAGAAAGGTCAAATTTTCTAAGTCGCTAAAACTAATATGAAATTTAAAATTAGTGGGGCAGTTTTGGCATACTTTACGTAGAACTTTTGCTACTACTATAAAAATTGAGCAAATTTTTAATAATTATATATAAACAGCAATTTTTACTAAAAATTAGAATTTTGAAAACTAATCTAGTCATTTGGTTAGAAATGCTGTTTTCTGGGTTCACCACACATTTAAACTCATTTGAGCAGAGGGTTCTTCAAATAAGTGCACCTAAATGAACATCAGCATACCAAAAGTATTTTTCTACGTATTAATTTACATGGACGTCACATGCCTTGCTATAGACTTACAAAGTTGATTTTCACACATGTCCTACCACAAGTACTGTACGAGTGAGTGAGTGAGTGAGTGAGTGAGTGAGTGATTGAGTTGTTTTTAAGGGCCCGTCGACAACTAGGTTATTAGGGCCCGAGGGTGCTGTACAATGTATAGTTAAAATTACGATTATAGTTGTAATTACAATGTCCGCTTAAAACCCATTAATTGGTTTATATGTTTTATTTTTAACGTTAAGTTTGGTTTTGCACGCATTAATGCTACATATTTTTCTTGTTTGTGTACACACACACACACACACACACACACACACACACACACACACACACACACACACAAATGGGGAACGAACTGGGGTTACCGACAATCTACGCAGACTCCACTACACCACGAGGTTAACATGTAGAATACGTATAGTGATTAACTACGAACATTGTGTAAAAACATCCTCTTATACACCTCAATGCACATGAATTTCAAGTTGATTGCAATATAACGAAATAGCAAGGCTGATGTATTTGTTAACTCGCAACATTTCAGTATGCTTTTTTTAATTAGAGGGCTTTAGTCAGAAAAATAACACCAAATGATGTATGGACGTATGCAATAAGGTCAATGACCTAAAATGTTAGAGCTGCATGATACTCGTTAGCACACTGATGCTAAAGAAAGATGCCAAATGAAACTGAGCTGGTTGACTGAACCAGTTTTCGAACTCAGAGCTACGGAGAGAGAGAGAGAGAGAGAGAGAGAGAGAGAGAGAGAGAGAGAGAGAGAGAGAGAGAGAAGAAATTTACAGCTAAGCTTCAGTTTTACTTCCCTGAAGAGGGGAGTGGTCAAGTTTTGGTGTTGTCGATACATTGACTAAAATATGGAAAGTAAAACAGTAGATGATATACATGATTAGGTTTGGATGTTTATCTATAAATGTACATTGGTTTTAATGAGCTGCAATATAAAAGTATTTAAAATTATTCAAGCGAAGGGTAAGTTGAAGAATATTATGACGTAACGATAGGAGATCGATAAATAAATGCAATAAGTAATTTCTGCATGTTAAAACCAATGTATAACGTGAAGGAGCCAGGGATGAAGTTTGTCACGAGGTCATTAGCGAGGAAATTTAAGGGTTGACATAAGGGCAATTAGTCTTCTAGTGAACTCAGTCGATAAGAACACCATTAGCTTAAAGACCAGGTCTCAGAAATGAGTACTCTCACAAAGTAAACATTGTGCTTGATATAGATTTAGTAGATATTGGGTCACGTATGAAGAAACCTTGGTGGGAGTGATACTCGTGGCATGACTTAAGTTACTAGAAGAGAATGTATTTCTAAAATTCGCGTCTTTTCCCTTCGAGTTTGAAAATTTGATGGAAGTGTTTACTGTGATCGATTATTGGCAGTCGTAACGCGTGAAGATAGCATTATACCAGGTGAGTCAGCTGCGCCTTATTTTTTTGGAAGGTAGGCCACCCATCTAACGGCATGTGCGCCTTAGTCCAGTTTTGCGCTTACTAAAATGTATTGCTTGACGTTCTTAAAGAGGGGAATGTGCAAAATTGAGAGCAACAGTGCTTTAAGGGACAGAACGTACTCCTCGCTAAAGTACACCTCAAAAACATACGACTCGTTTACTGAGAGCGAATTCCGGTTTCCGGCCAATTTTACAAACGTTTTATTAGAGTATACATATCAACGTAATTCAGTAAACGCATCGGAAAAATTGGACCTATCATATGAGTACATTAACAACGTCAGCTAAAAAGAAAATGGTGGATTCTTGTACTTAGAGCAGGGGTTGGTTGCCAAAAATTAGGAAAAATTTAGACACGCCTCATCCATCACGGACCCGTACAGTCAAAATGGACATATTATTTACATTTTTGCGTGAACTACGCCTCGTACATTTCAATTAATATGCATAACAGCTTTTGCCATTTGAGTAATAATATTAAAATGCCCAGCAAATGATTAAAACTGTCTTAAAAGGCTAAATCAAGCCCGTAAACTCACGAGGTGGCAATGGCATAGCGCCAGGCATGCAAATCCTACTATAGAACGCGGCACGTGCTTTCAGTTAAGTCTCAAAATAGTTGAATAGGATTGTGACGGGACCTCTGGGCTAAACCTCAACGACACAGGTTCGAGTCTCAGCATTGTAAATATTTTTTTATGTTCATCAAAACTTGGAAACCGAATTCACAATAATCTAATTATGAAGCCTCTGAGGGTTTAGGACATTATAATTTAAATCGTTTTTGGTTGTCTGCATTTTTAATAGCACAATAATTCATTGTGTACAAAATTGAGTTTAACTTCCATGTTAAACTCTGACAATGTAATTTCCTTGCTTTCTGTGTTCAAATGTGTATGAATGATCCTTATTTCAATTGCACTTACCTATAGGTGGGTTTAAACAACTGCATAATTGTAGTTCACCAATAAAGAAACATTAAACAATGTCATAAAACATAAATAAAACAATAAAAATGAATATAATAACAGTTTTTAAATTGTGAGGATTGCAGGGTAAAAAAAATTAGTGAATGCAGGTTATTCGAACCACCTTCACAACAGACAGATTACTTCGGAATCTTGCGCTCGTTCCAACTGAGCTACCTAGTAACGTGTGAGGTAAACATTCCGTTTAAGATGTAATATTCCCTGGCTCCAGTGAACATTTGCAGAAGTGCAAACGTCAGCTGTCTAATTACGAATATATTAAAAAATGATGTGATAACATCTATATTAGCACTAATTTCATCGAGTGTTAAACCTCCATGTTAAATACGCGGGTAGAACCTAGTAATGGGGTCGATATTTTCGTGTTGGGGTATAAAATGCGGATTGCATAAAACTCCAGAATAAGGGGCAGCTGACTCACCTGGTATAGATTTAGCGGTCCGTAGCAAGGAACCTTCCGCTTAGTATTTCTGTGATTCACGGCAACGTATGCTTTGCATTATTATTCCAGAAATTTTTATTTTTAAAACATAAAGTGTGGGAACATCAGATGTGATCAGATATAATTGAAAAGTTATGACTTCAAGTGATAATATTAGAAACGGTTCAATTCTTAGACCACATTTCTTCAAGATCTCAGAAAAGGATCTCATAATTCACCACTTGAGCAGCTGGCAGGAGATTCATCGGAGGACGAGGTTGCACACTGCATAAAAGTGACGCACACATCGCTCTGACATCACAATATAACAAAATACAAACGCTTATAAGCGTACAGGCACATCTGATGTAATTTAATCTCGGTTCAATTCGTTAACCCTGTCGTAACCCTGTCGATTGTAGCAACCTTGATGATTAGGACTCGGAAGACCAATCATTTGCCAAAAAAGACGCATATAAAGCCTAAAATATCCTACCAAGGGCGGAATAATTGCGAGAAACAACGTTAACATATGATGAAATTAACATTTTAAATAATTTTAGTTTGGTTACACATTTAAATAATAAAAGACAAAACTCCACATTAGGCATCAATATCCTTACATCCTCCAGTATTGAAAGGGAATGTGTGTTATTTTCTCTCAAATTGTGTAATGTATGCACTCTTGATATACACGTTTTGCAGTGAGAGATGGATGTACTTAATTTACCATGTAACACCCAAATGTTATTCTTTGAAATACAGTTAAGCACTTTTGTTTAAAAAGTACATTTGTTGTTTTTGTGTTTCAATAAACATTGGTTGTCGAGCTTTAATAAAAAAAAAAATTGTCCCTTACACTCACCCTTCTAAAAGCATGTTACTTTCTCTATCACCTACCTATAGCAGTTAAGAGGAAACCTAATAGTTCACCAAAATTTGATGTAAAGATTTTACCAGAAACGTCTTGAGGACCGCAATCCAAAAAAGAAAAAAAAAAGCTTGGAGAAGTGTGTGTATGAGAGAGAGAGAGAGATACAGACAGAGAGAGAGAAGCATAACTGAAAAACCAAAGTTTGATAAAACATATCAAAGACGGCATTTAACTTCAGCATTTTTCAAGGATGCCACACGCTTTTTTTAAAGAAAATCCCTCCACCCTTTAAATGTCAACTTTTTAAAATATTTTTAATTTACTCAAAAAGAATATATTTATATATCTTAATCTTAAAATACTATACCTGTACACATTAAAACGAAAACTGTCCAAAACAATCCATTTCAAGTAACTTTCTATGACATACGCCATTTTCGAGATGTCTGTTATTATTCGTGTGAATTTTGTAACACCTTGTCCTTTGTTTAGTGCTGTCGCTTTTCAATGAATTCTCGCCAAGTCATGGGAAGAGGAAGAAAGTCTAAGGCAAGCATATAACGTCTCGATTAACAACATCTTACTGTCGATTACGTTTTCTCTGCCTTCTTTGTATCTTCAACGAAATGTGCAATGAAGCAATCTCGATTAACATGAAGTAGAGAGAAAGCCATGCGAACATCCAAATTTTTGAGGTCGCAGTCGGTGGGTGATTGAGGGGGCACAGCATAGCATATACCTAATTTTACAAAATTGTTGTATCTTAAACATATGGCTTTAACAGCAACCCATAAAACCACCAGATTTAATGGAGCCTGCGGCGCCCTGACCGAGCGATTAGACCGTTCGCCTATCACCAAGGTTCGACCCCAGGGACCCGCATGTGGTATTCGTAGTGAACGAAGCGGCGTCTAGGTGGGTTTTCTCCCGGTTCTCCGGTTTCCGCAGCCACTCATTCCACTAACTGCTCCATCATCACCTTTCCATTCATCCATTTGGCCTGCATTTCATATCACCTTCTTCCTCACTATTATGCCTGGTGCTGGTCTGACCACTTGCTTCCAGGTCTTCACTCTGTCAGGTCCATAGGTTCGTCTGCTCCCCAACAGGTGTCAGACCTCCATACTGGGAGGGTAGTCAGGTAAAGGAGGAGTTAATAAAGCCCACGTTACAGTTAAGTCCTTTCATGCGCTTTTCTCTATATTTAAAAGCTCAGCCATCTCGTTTATCAGTAAATTATCATTTTAGCGAATAAAGCTTAAGTTTAATGCATAAGCTATCCATACATTTTAATGTGCATGTACAGTACATTACCGGATCTGAGTAAATTAATAAACTAACATTGTATCAGCATATTGGGGGAATTTTTGTCCAGCATTTAGTCATATGGTATATTATACCAGTGTAAGTTTTTTACTATGTAGGTATATGCATTTATTTACGATTCCTATGTGTTAATTCAGTCAGCTCGTCAAGGTCGGTCTGGGTGGCCCAGTTGGTTAGGCGCTAGCCTACTGATCCCAAGGTCGTGGGTTCAAATCCGGCCCAGACCGATGCGTTGTAAGTGTGCTTAAAAACGACAGCTCTTTGTCCTGCGGGACAAAATTCGTGACGCTGATGTGATTCTGGCAATTGACAGCGCCGTTCTACAACAAAATATTTATTTTAATTTATCGCGTCTAGTGAAAATACGATTTGCAGGAAATTTCCGGTGGCAAAAGTTCCAGGCCGTACAACAATCTATACATTTTATAATAAATTTGGGCGACAGGAAGTGTTCAATCTAAGAAATCTAAACGATAGCTTAATGTTCTTACCGAAGAAACTTTCTGTAGTTAAAACTTTCTAAACATTTAAAATTGCCAAACTTTCATAGCAATAGATTCAGCTTTGTTGAGTGCAAAGGTAACATAGATAGGTAACATAGAAAACGTTAAAATGTGATTTGTTTTGTTTGTTTTATGCCACTCATTACACGCATTATAATATCAACCAATTCTCAAAATAGAGCATCATCGCGAAATTTTGTGTTACAGTTTGATGATTATGATTTACAGATTGTTTTATTTTTGGGAGATCATTTCCAGCCCCCTTTAGCTTCTATGGTCATTGCTGGTGCGTTTGAAGATGCTTTTGCTCTTTGAACTTTTAGATTAGGTTAACAATGGTTTTCGTCTTTTTAAGTTCTTTTTTACTTTCTCTACTACGTAGAAGTAGGTATTGTATTTGACGAGATTTCATCAGAAATATATGGTTTGAGGTCCCCTGAATCCAAAAAAGGCAGTTTTAGAAAAAGGTCTGAGAGAGAAAGAGAGAGAGTGTGTGTGTGTGCGTGTGTGTGTGCGTGCGTGTGTGTATGTGTGTGTGTGTGTGTGTGTGTGTGTGTGCGCGCGAACAGCATAACTCAAAAACGACAAGTTGGTTAGAAACCAAAGGTGGCATTAAACTTAATCTTTCAATGATGCGAGACAATTTTGTAAAAAATTTCTCCACCCCAATTACATGGAATATTTTTCGAAAATGACTAACGATTTTGATTAAAATGTCATAGGTTTAAAATATGTTTATAGCAAATGAAATGTATATTTTGAATTTTCTTCCTATAGGCCAAGTATCTTGATGACTTTTGCATAAGTGGCAAACCGCAAGAGAGAGACCGAATTTGACTATACAAAGAATTAGATCTCGCTAAAGCACACAAGATGTTTGTTGTTATTTGTATGAATTTTGCAATACTTAAAACTTTTCTCAAATGGATGGTCGTTATTCACTTTTTTATCGCTTGGCCGTTCAAAGAGAACGGAATTTCAAAGCCTTCATATAGCGACCAGCTTTACAAGATTTAACTATCGCTCAAAGTCAACTGTACTCCCATATTCCCCTCCCACCTAGAAGAAAATAGCAATAAGGTAATCTTTCCAAATGTTTATCTGGAGTAACATGAAGTAACATGAGGATTAAGAGTTTGTAATGAGGTTGAAACACCCTGCCAAGCAAAATTGAAATACCCTGTAATAAAATTTGTCTAGGCTGGCAGCTTGGCTTATGATAAGCTTAACATCGTTTTGTATCGTTTCTAGAGACAAGTGAAGTAGCAGTTTCGTTGTCAAAGATATGAGACTGTTTGTTCGCTAAGAAAATTCAGCGATTTAGTTCTTTTATGACAAGACAGCTATTAGCACTTGTATTACAAGCCGAGGCGTATAGAAGTTTAATTGCGACATAAAAGAAGACGTGTGTGATAGAATAATACAGAAGCAGAACTAAAAGAATAATAAGCTACTCTTAAAAAGTAGTGAGAAGTGAAAATACGAACCGTACGCAAAGCCGAGACGTGTTCAACAGCAAGGCAAGGTAGTGTTTAATGAATCTGACTTTTTAAAGTCCGATATTGATTGTAGAATAAAGGAAATGTAACGGGAGTGAGGAATGGAAATTGTACAGTGTTTTGTGTGGATCTTCACAATAAAGAGGGTGGTGAAGGAAAAAAGTTCTCATTTTTACTTTCTCTACTGGCAAGTAGGGGAAGTATTGTATTCCACCCAAAAATTCGAAGTCGAGATTTCACCGGAAATACATGTTTTGAGGCCCCCTGAATCCAAAAAAAGCATTTTTAGAAAAAGGTCCGTGTGTGTGTCTGTGTGTCTGTCAGTCTGTCAGTCTGTGGACAGCATAGCTCAAAAACGAAAAGTCGGTTAAAAACCAAAGTTGGTATTTAAGTTTAATGTCGTTCAAGGATGTGACACGAAGATTTTGAAGAAAATAGCCCCACCCTAAACTACCCTTTACATGGAAAATTTTTCGAAAATTTTGATTTTCTTGAAAATGGCTCTAACGATTTTGATTAAAATGTCATATGTTTGAGATATTTTTATGACAAATGAAATGTATATCTTGAATTTTCTGGCTATAGCCCCTGTAGTCGTATTTACTCTGGACGACTTTTGCATAGCTGGTAAACCGTTAGAGATAGACCAAATTATACTATACAAAAAATGTAGATCTTGCTAAAATACACAATTTATGTCTCAATAAATTTTCTTGTAGGGTGAACCATTTCGGAGATATACCTTGTTATGTGTGTGAGTTTCGGAAAACTTGGAACTTTCGTGAAATGGGTCATCGTTGTTCATTTTTTTATATGTTACGTGTACAAAGAGAACGGAATCTCAAAGCTTTAAAAGATTTGACTATCGCACAAAGCCTACTGTATTCCAATATTTCCCTTGCACCTACAAGGAAATAAGCAATAACATAATTTGTACAAATGTTTATTTTAACTAACACGAAGAAGATATAGGAATAGGAGTTTGTAAGAATGGTTAGTACAAGAGTAGAGAAAGTCATGTGAGTGCAACACATCAGATTTTTTCTTTAATTGTCACATTCTGAGAGAAATTTCTTGCTTAAGTAGCTATACAATCGATATATACTGACGTTAGCCGAAGGAAGTCATCCCTTATGATCTTCTCAACAGAACTGATATATAGAAACCTAAACAAAAATCCTACATCGGTAAGAATAGTTAGTAAAAGAGTAGAGAAAGTCATGTGAGTGCAACGCATCTCTGTTACAAGGAAATACGCAGCCCTGGATGTTGTTTACACGGTCTGGCGACCCCTGCCTGCATCGTCCAAATTCAGACAACTGCCGGCAGATGCATCAAGACCGGTTTTTGTACAGTATGCACTTAGGGATTATGTAACGTCCTTCATGGTGCTTTAAAACTACAACTTCTATAAATTTATTCACAACAGTAAACATAAATTACAATCAGTTGAAGAGCCTTAATGGCTTCTTTAATTCTGCAATGCCTCATTAAATCAACATATTTCATTTCTAACGATTAATGCTGGTGTAGATCACGTGAAAAACAGTAGTATCAATTGCAGCCGGTGTTCAGCTGAGCAAAAAACTATGTTATTTAAGCAGTTGAACACTTTACTTATGTTTCTAATTACCGTGATCTGATCAATGCTTTAATAATGTGCAGGAAATAGCATATTAAGACCTGCTTCATTTAATTACGGTATTTTTCACAGCGATCGCAAGAGCAGCTGTTCGTTCAGACTGTAAACTTCAATCGAAGTTTTAACTCCTTGACGATTTTGAGATTAGGATGATGTTATCAATGCATGGAATTCATTTGTTTGATTTTATTACTGCTTTAAGAGGTCTTTTTACTTTCTCTGCTACGTATAGTAAGTAGGGGAAATATTGCTTTCCACCAAAAACACATCAATATTTCACCGAAAATGTGTTTAAAAATTGGGAGATAGTACGATTTCATGACCTTTTCGGTTATGCTGACATTACACATGACATCCCCTATTCACATCTACCAACGTACTTTTAAGGCCTAAGCGACTAGTATTTTCACACGCTTAAACTTAACAATATGTTCATTAATATAGCTGCAAAATATAATCAAACCTACCATCTCAATAATTGTCCTCTTATTTATTTATATTGCATATGTTATAATTTAAAAGAATAAAGCAGTGGAATTAGTCCAACTTTCGTTGTAATGACAATTGAAGATATTATGCAGAGAGTCACTGAATCTTAATAAACTTTACACGAGATAAACAGAGTAGGCCGTGCTCAAACTTATAATTACCCACAGTAATCATGGCGGCTAACTTAAACGAGTGTGTCGATTCTGAAATCGAAGAAAATTGGAAATAGGCTGTACTTCTCTCATACCTGAAAATTCTAAAGAGAGATATGAAAGATGCTATAATTAATATATGCTAATTCAGTTCAACCATCAAGACTCTATGAAAAGATGAATGTTATGTTTCAAGTCAGTAGGTACTTCACATTTTATTCATACGCCATGTTAAATTACTAATTATCTCCCAAAAAGTTGTATACAATACGTGCGCGTTCAGTGTTTTTATAAATTCTCGGAAATTGAAAAGACTCAACAATGTCTCGCATTTTCAAACGTTTCCTCGGTCCAGTAAAAATCACTTACCGTTCTTATATTGCGCATGCGCTAATCCGAGCGCGATCTTCAAACGCTAAGGACTGGCGATAATCGATCGCGGTAAACACTATAGTATAATGTAAGAATGAAATACACTAATTTAGGAAATAGACGATCTTCTGTCAACATAAGTTCTGCCTATTTTACGACTAGCCCATCTTAGGTTTTCCATTTTATTTGTTACCAACTCTTAAATTCGCATGTGAAACACATTTTACCCTGTGAGTTACACAGTATAAGAGCATTTTCCATTTAACTCTCAGATAGCATACGTGCCCTGTGATTTCTGAAGGTACTGCATTTTAATTATCTAAACCTTGAGCTAATGGATTGCTTGTTGACTAAGTTCGCTTGAATTATATTCTATGCTGTCTTTATTTGTAGTAAAATATGTACCCCCAAATTCTTGTACAAGTTCAGCAATACGTGAATACTTCAATTTTTGTGCTGGAGAAATTTTATTCTGTGTGAAATAGTGAGAAGCATTATGGACTGTAGCCAGTGAGCCCAGATGTCTTTTGTGCTGTCACTGTACTCGAGCAATGAGTCACGCTCTGCCCATTTGGCAGGCAACTTGCGATCACCTCATTTCACGATGGCTGTATAAAGGTTCGAAGCCTACTTATTACATTAAGCATTGATTTTAACATATGGAAATTATGTATTGCTATTATTTATGCATCTCTCTGTAATTTCTTTACGAAACATTACCAATCAATAACTCCGGGGTAGAATTCTTTAGTTTTTTTTTAAACATAATATATAAACATTAATTTTAAAACTGTCGGCCCTTGTAGCCGCTATCGTAGCCGCTATCGCCACCATGTGTCATAAAGGAGTTAACAATCAGAAGCGAAACGAAAAAGGTAAAAAAGCAAGTCAGATCTATGTAAAAATATCAAACGTAACATCTTAAAAAAAGAGAAGACATTAATTAGCATAAACAGCTGTGAGAATTCTGCGAAAGTATGAGATTTGTAAATAATAATAATAGTGGTAGTAATAATAATAATAATAATAATAATAATAATAATAATAATAATAATAATAATAATAATAATAATAATAATAATAATAATAATAATAATAATAATAATAATAATAATAATAATAATAATAATAATAATAATAATAATAATAAATCTGAATAGTGATATAATTTAAAAATGGATAACCTGATATTTTGCGTAAAGAAGACAGCTTTTACGAGAGAGAGAGAGAGAGAGAGAGAGAGAGAGAGAGAGAGAGAGAGAGAGAGAGAAACAGATATTTTGGTTAATTTACACACAGTTAAATTAACTCATTTGTTATAAATACCAGAGGGAGTGACTAGGAATTCGTAAACATTGTGTGCTCTGATTAGAGAAACGATAAATGTTTGTTCTTAATGAGCATGAGAAAAGAGAATCTACAATAAATTGTCTAATGTTATTTTGAACAAACGCAGGTGAAATACCGCGCGCAGTAGCGGTGGATTGGTGACGCTCCCGGCGGTATTCTGCTCGCCGTTCAAGGCCGTGGGGACGCGCGGCTTCCTGGTTCTGAAAATAACATTCTTCGAGTTGAGGAAATTCCTTCCGTTTCCCCGCGCTGTTTTCCATTACACATAACGTAAGCACGATCGGTATGCTCAGAACAAAAGGTACACTATAAATATAAACGTGAATAACAAAACAAGGTGCGGTAAACCTTGCCACGACAAGCACGCCATGCAAGAGTTATGTAAAGTATTAGCGGGTTCGAGCCCCTACTTGGTCACGGTTGAATTCCTGTGTACAGGTGACCTTGCTCCCACATACATGCTTAATGCGCCAAGTGCAAACACCAAACTTCTACATTTCCTAAATTTTGCTTACCCTATACAAGGACCCAGAGTTTAGGCATTTCGAAATGCTCTTTTAGACTCTTGTAAGTCATTTTAGGTTTTTATAGAATTGTTTTACACTTTTACAGGAATGTTACAACAACAAAAACAACAACAATAATAATAATAATAATAATAATAACAATAACAATAACAATAACAATAACAATAACAATAACAATAACAATAACAATAATAATAATAATAATAATAATAATAATAATAATAATAATAATAATAATAATAATAATAATAATAATAATAATAATAATAATAATAATAATAATAATAATAATAATAATAATAATAATAATAATAATAATAATAATAATAATAATAATAATAATAATAATAATAATAATAATAATAATAATAATAATAATAATAATAATAATAATAATAATAATAATTTTCAATGCAAAATGAATAGAGAAAACGAACGCAAAAAAGAGGGTAGCCTCGCGAATTTAAAAAGCTGAATAATTTCAACGTTTTTATAGCGTCGCTTTAGTCTAGAGCAAGCGGACACTCTTGGCCTGTCTTTCGAAGTGCAGACATCGTAATTCTTTGGAGCATCTAAGTGCGTAGAAACCAACGGACACACAAAGTTATTATATTTCAGGTGTGTAAATGTGAGCACGGTTTAGTTTGGTTTCTGAATTGTTTTATAATTGGTCAGCAACGTCTCAGTATTAATAGTGAGATGTTATCCTCAGAGATAGTGTCACCCTTTCTAAACAAAACCCACGCATACCCAGGAAGAGAAATCTCATAGCTTTATCGGCGGCAAAGGACTTTGAGGCATTATTAGGTGGCGTGAAGCATTGTTGCCTCAAACTGTATTAACAAAGAACTAATTCGGCTTCAAAATCATTGCATCGACGACTGGCGAATGCTGCTTCAAATGTCACACTAACGTGTAGTAGAAGAAGTGTTGCTTCAGGATCTAAAATGCTGCTCCAGTCCTTTTAAACTTCTTAATAATAAAGCAAGCCTTTAAGGGGAGTTGAAATGTCCTATCTCTCCAATATTAACATATGACCCGTTATTTGGAATACTATTTAAGATAATTAGCTGAATTTTTAAAGACATGTTTAGTGGTATTTTTACAGCTGAGTGACGCAACGAAAACAAATTTTCTTCGTCAGAGACAAAGTTATATTTTAATGCAATACATGCATTGTAGTGAAATATAAGGTGTTTAAAATAAAAAAATAAACTAGTATGCTTGATACATAGAATCCTTTTCATTAAAATAAAGCTTATTTACTTGCAAATGTGTGATAACACTTTCAGCACGTTAAGGCAATAACTTTCAGAGATAATGGGGCATATGTATAGAAAATTGAGAAGTCAATTAAACACAGATCACTCGACTCAACGGCACTGTATATTTTCTTGTGTGGAAAGGCCTTGGAAGTTTTTTTGAAAAACTTTTTAAAAGCACGACATGCAAAAGAAACTTCCTTTCTCAGTCATAATTTTATTTCATCCATCACAATTGTCTGTGATGGCTTATGCTGCAAGAGTGGGTGTCATACGGTGTAAAAGAAACTGTCTAAGATAATCAATTAGCTTAGGAATAACTGATACGTTTAAACACATTCGACAAAAAGTGTGTTTTGGTGGATCCCAAAAACAAAATTGCTTTGAGCTGAAAATAACTCTTCTCGGGCTATTAGCCAGGTGAATTCTGTATGTGATTCCGAGCTTTCAAGAGCTAAAGTCGCTCTCATCCTCAGGGAATGATGTGCAGACTGCAGTTCGGTTTATTATATTATAGCCCGAGAAGAGCTATTTTCATATCGCCGCCGGCAAACCCTCAAGACTTGGTTGCTTAGACCTATCTTTTACTTCCATCTTCTCTCTCACTCCCGGGGGCTGGCGTGCAATAGCCTGACTATAAGGTGTGGAATCCCCTCCGTCTGCAGTTTTTTTAGGGGGAGAGATTCAAGTTATTCATTGGATAACATTAATTTCAATAGGATTCCCATATAAACGTCTAAAGTGATTATGCATTTTTGTAACCTCTTCTGCTAAGATGGCAGCCTGTAAATACATTTTACAATGAAATCGATCAGCAGAACAATGTGCTATATTTACTTACATTGTGCTATTAAACCACAAGCCCTCTTGCGCACTAAACTGTATTAGAGAAAAGCACAAATCTATCGCACTAAGGATCTTCTTTTTTTCGAGCCCCTATCGGAAGTACTCGTAATTAGCCCAAGTCCTTATCCGAGGAAAGGCAGCAGCAGTTCTTCTAACCAAGAAATCAAGCGAGATGCCTCCACGCATAAAGCTTGCATTTGGAATGTTCGAATTTCGATTCCGGCGACCGTCCACTTTGACCCATGTCTGTCTGGTTTCCCAAGTTTCTGGTAGGTAAATGCGGATGGTTCTCTTCTATCACATTCTTATTGTCCCTTATTTCCTCTACCCAGATTTTTTTTAACTGTCGTTAGTTTCAGGAGCAGGCGACGATGTTCGGTATGTTGCAACTGCACGGTGAAGGTGCGGTTTGTGTAGGTTTCTTTCTGGCACCGGTCGGGGCTACTCATTTATGACGGGTATCTGGGTGCTCTCGCACAGGCAAACTTTCGAGAGATCCCTGCAGATAAGGGGCTTCTGGAGTGCGTTAGATGCGTTCCAACCAGAAACGTGAGGAGTCAACCGGCTCTGGTCGCTCTTAGGGTCTCTCCCTTCATCCCACCCATCCAGGAGTCGCAGTCAAAGGGCTGGATGGTGTACAGTCCTTATTCACCAACACATGCTGCCTGGCGGGAATGTGCCAAGTCCCTGCATCGGTAAATAATTAGGTATGCAGCAATATCTGGAGCAGGACTCGCACTTCTATTGCGTTTACGTTACGTGCAATCAGAAGTAGATATCACTATGTACCTAGAATTATTTACTGACGTACTGACTTGTTACATTCCTGCCATGAGCTGGTGGATAGACTCTACCGTTTGCGGGCACTCCTCCGTTAGTATGCACCTTTAGCTATACCTTCCACCTAGGGAAGAACGACCTGCTCCGGTCTCAAAGTTGAGTCGAGCCTCGAGAACGAATATATGCATAGATGGAAATGAATCAAAGTTCAGTATACAACTAGTCGTTGCATACAACCAACGGGCCTTCGATGAGTCGTAAAGCTTTAATTTGGAATACCTGTAGGCGATGAATCGTGGACACAGCAGCTCTATCCCAAATTGGACAGGCATAGCAAGGAATGAAAGAAGTAGAGCTTTCTACAAAACAATGCACTCTACCCCCAGGAATAAGCCAAGTTAAATTGGACTGATGAGAGAATCAGACTTATTACTTAAGTCTTGGACACGACAATACCG
Source organism: Tenodera sinensis (assembly GCA_030765045.1). Classification (NCBI taxonomy): domain Eukaryota; kingdom Metazoa; phylum Arthropoda; class Insecta; order Mantodea; family Mantidae; genus Tenodera; species Tenodera sinensis. The sequence goes on along the minus strand of CM060963.1, from coordinate 55,344,600 downwards.
GTGCTCGTTTTATTCCAATTTCTCTATGTTCGAAATGCCAACACAAAAAAACAATAGTAATACTTGTAAGTTTGGTAATAGACTATTAATACTATGCATAAACAAATATTACATTCAAAAATTTTATATTAGTCGACTATATATGAGTGCACTCGATAAGGCTGAGACGTGCAAACATAGTGCTGTTTTGATCATGCAGCTATAATCACCTTACCCCGAACGATTGAGGAAAACCGCGAAAAAACCTTCGGTCAAGTTGTCGACACTTGGGTTTTGAACCCGGGATCTCCTGAACGTAAGTCACACACGTTACAGCGAAACCATCTCGTTCAGTGAGCTGAAGTGCCCAAAATAATACATTGAATTTATTAGTATGTTGTTGTAGTGTTTAACGCCCGCTTTTACTACTACGGCACCGCAGGCGGTGACACTGATGATACATGAAGATGGAGCACCGGTGGAATGAGATGGCGGGGGAAACCGGAGTACCCGGAGAAAACCCGCCCTGACGCCGCTTCGTCCACCACGAATACCACATGCGGGTCCCTGGGATCGAACCCGGGCCGCCTAGGTGGTAGGCGAGCGCGCTAACCGCTCGGCCACAGCGCCGCCATTTATTAGTATGCAAATCATTAAAATAGTAACAGGCTTAGCAACATAGTTACAGTAATTTTTGTTCATTTCTTGCGATTTGTCGAATGTTATGCTGTGTTTCATCCGCTGATGCTGCTGAAGGAATTAGTGACCTCTTTTAGACCTATGTGTAGATAATTGTATTTAGCTACCACCTTTATAAGTGGAGAATTAAGGAACACGGCCTAAAGTTTGAGGTTTAGTGTTAAAATGTATTTCTTGTAGAAATCTATCTATAGCACCATTAACTGCTTTATAAAAGAATAATTGTTGCTGAATTTTTCTAGGATTTTCTAATAAGTTTAAATGACTTTGACAGCTCAGTATTCTTCATTAATTAGGATTTTTATATCCTGAAATGTTTATAATATATAGCCTTAAAAAATTTATTCTGTAATTTTGCAATTCAAGATTTATACCAGGGGGGACCCAATCGAGAACAATTTATTTTAAATCCTTGGATAAAAAATTGATGCATCAGATTTACATGACCACCTCCATAGCAGTTGGCAGCGCCTTTACCTCTCGCGCGGAGGACCCGGGTTCGATCCCCGGTACCAGCATTGGTAGTTTATCCCCTCTGGGAGGTCTGGCCCGGGGTGCACTCAGCCTCGTTAGGTCCCGGGGGGATCAATTGAGGAGATACTTGATGGAGAAGTAGCGGCCCTAGGTCGAGAACGCCGTATAATTGGCCGGGAGGGCTCGAGGCGCTGACCACGTCCCACCCTCCAGTACTGCACCCATCAGTGATGCCTGTAATGGTCAGAGGTGGGGAACGCAGCGGTTGGGCGGAAAGCCTTGGCCCTTCATGGACTGTTGCGCTAGGGGTTTAGTTTTTATTAGATTTACATAACTTTCCTCAAGATATCGTTTATCATGGGTATATAAACTACTCTTACGAAAGACTATTTTTCTATCTACTTCACTTTGTACGAGATAAACCTTTGCAAGATTAGCTACAAAGATCTTTGTTTCGAATCCCGACTATGGTATTGCATTTTAAATTCTGATTAAACTTTTCAACCTTATCATGCACATGGTCATTGTGAAGTAGTTATCATTTGCCACATAGTAATTATTAGTTTAAATTTAGCAAAAGGACTGTGGAACTTTTTTTAATAACTTGCTTTAGCTTTGTTAAGTTCACGAAAATATGTGAAATATTGTCGCGTTGGCATAGAAGAGCAATGCAACGCTCAACGCCGCGTAGCGGGGAGGTCCGGAACTATAGGGTATCTAACTGAGAGCATAGTTTCAGCAAACTGGAAGTATTCATTAGTTTTGTTATTCTATGATCGTTGTCAAGCAGTTTGGTTACTAAATCAAATAGCTTTGTGTTAAATTTTGGGAGACATTAGTTTTGTGTAAAGAGTTGATTATACAAAATTCTATTACACGTGTTACATTTGTTATTTGAGGTCAGAGTTATCATCGCTGTGAGGAAAAGGAAATAAAGAACAGAGTAACAAATTGTGTGAGATATTTGCTTCACTGTGATTATAAAATAATAAAATGCCTTTGGTGCAATTGGAGTTGAGTTGTCAAGAATCACAGGCAGTAGCGAACTGCGGTGATAAGGTCCGGTTACTGATAACAGGACGGCCGGCTGTTCATAAGGAGTTGGCCCACAAAAGCCTGAGGCGCCTGTCGATAACACTCGCCGTGCTTCGCTACAAACATTTCGATTTTTGGGTCCTGTCAACAGTCCACCTTTTCCTTGTTGGTATTTTTAATGTGCAATATATACTTCTACTGCCAGCATTTCTAATTGTGGAGCCAAATTTTCGTTGAAAAATGCTAATTCGAATAATCGTTGAAAGTATCAAATAAGCAAGAATATAGTACGCTGAACATGAATAGCAGATTAATTTCTTTTTAGACCTACAAGGCTTTGCTCTAGTTTTTAAGAGAGTATTCTTGAATTGTATTTATAAGTATGTATTACTGTTCCACTGTATTAGACTTCTTCTCTGAGTATAATTCTACAGTAATAAACATGACCTACTGTGTGCTGTGTATGTCCACAAACAATGAATATTTGTTATTGCTTTGTCACTCTTTGTGGTCACGATCGATAAGGTATTTAATTCTGGTGCTTTTTTTCTTCTTTTTTCCTTTTTTTTTGGGGGGGGGGGGAGCATGGGAAACTGCGAATTATAGTGCCAGTGCGCGTGCGCTTGTGTGTGCAACTGAGAACAAACGAAGACTTTACAAACTGCTATTGAGATCAACAATTTTTATGAGCATAAACAATGTAAACCAAGAAAGCTTTAAAACTTACAAGAAAAAGTAATTGGAATCGGAGAGAAAGACAAACCTATGTTAAGAGAAGGGAGAAGAATATCAGAAAAGAATCGGAAATATATAGGTATAATAACAATAACAATATCAATAATAACAAGAACAACAATAAACGTGGCTTTGACGACCGGAGTCATAAGTAAAAAAAAAAAATATAATGCCGGGCCGGAAGGCCGCGGTTCACTGGGTTACTTCCCTTCACGTGGGAAGAAGTATTTGGTTTTTTGTCCAATTACCCTCATAAAGTGTAATATGTAATCAAAATATTGCTTTACTTAATACTTAAAACTCAACGTTCATATTTAACACAAGGTTTATCTTTCATTGAATTAAACATTAAATTAATATTGGTAGCAGCGCGGGGTAGTTGGAGAGATAAACAGATGCGGTAACATTCTCGCCCAGCGCCAACACCAGAAGCCCTATTGACAGATAACCACCCTTCTGGAAGTTTCTCTTTTCAGGGCTTCGCGAACGTTCTAGAACATTCCAGCTGATATATAAGCGAGTCAGTTAGTGCGTTTTCTGATGTTCTCCGAGCGAGTTTTAACGGCTATTGTGATGTGCAGCGAGTGCTGCTACAGCAAGAGATTAGAGCCATCTTGTGTTCGACTCCACAGCGACTGAAATAAATCGAACGATGTGACTGTGTTCAAAGAAGACGAAGTGACGGGAAAAATAGATCTAGATCACATTATTGAATTGAATGTGACTTATGTGAAGCCACAGCGAAAGTTGAATTAGATTACATTAGTGAACCAACAGTGAGAATTTTAGGTGTCAGAGAAAATTGGACAAAGTCATAACATTTCAAAAATATTATACCTTCAAACAGGAAAATCATATGTTGATGAGAATTTTGTCTCAAAAAGGACATTTTTGTCTCCATGGTGAACAGATCCTAATAGGTGAGTGAATTTGAAATATTAATCTAGACAGGAAGAAAACGCGGGGAGACCACGAAGAATGACGCGAGCGGAAGATATAGTAGGTGGTGGGGGTGGGGGATGCGGGAGGGGGGAGGGGGGATAAGACGGAATGGCCACGTGCGAGAAACACAGGCAAGAATACGGATAAGAATTACCCTCCGTCCACACAGTAGAAAGTAAAGCTGAAAACACAGCTGTCTCTTTCAATTTTGCATTTTGTTCTCAGTGCCAAGAGGTGTACACTTTGACATCGATAGTGCAATAATACAAGTAGTAAACATAAAGACGCTCAACACACTTAGAGCTGACAAGGATACAATTTATATTCCAGGTAAATGCACGGATTAGGCGTGTGACAAACGTTATTTTCATGTAACAGTTAATTTAGCCGTAACGGTTATAAGCAACATATAGATCAAAGTTCTAAGGCTTTCACGGCCGGTGTCAATACTAGATGCAATAATATTAACCGGGCTTGTGGGCCGTGGTCTATTGGGTTCCTTCTTCTTCCCAAACGTTTCGTCTGCGACTACGGCAGACATCTTCGACTGTCGGTGCTGAGATCTCCACTAGGAAACTTCGACCTCGCCGCCACTGAAGATGTCTGCCGTAGTCGCAGACGAAACGTTTGGGAAGAAGAAGGAACCCAATAGACCACGGCCCACAAGCCCGGTTAATATTATTGCATCTAACATATAGATCGCTTGTGTAGTTATCTGCTACCCACATCAGTAAATTTCACGGTGACTATTACAAGTCTGTTACTGTTTAACATAATGAGTTACAGTGGCGAATAACTCTGCTCTGAGCTTTGAAAAACACTTTTTGATGCTTTAGTTTTGATTGCCGATTTTTCCTAATTTTGGGGTGCTGATTCCAAATATGGCGGTACCATGGCCGAGCGGTTAGGGCGTTTGCCTACGACCTAGGCGGCCCGAGTTCGATTCCAGGGACCCGCATGTGGTATTCGTGTTGGACACAGTGGCGTTTCCCCTGCCACTCATTACAACAGTTTCACCACAATCACCTTTCCAGTCATCCATTTCGACTACATTTCACATCATATTCTTCCTCACTATCATACCAGGTGCTTGGCTGACCACCCGCTTCCAGGTCTTCACTCTGTCCATGGGTTCCTATGCTCCCCGACAGGCGTCTGAGCCTAGGCACTGGCTTGTAAGTCCTGGGGGATGTAAGTCCTACATAAGGGGAGGCTAATCCAGAAAAGAGAAGAAAGATTAGAAATATGTTATCAGTTTTCTTCTATTACGTCCAGATTTTTTTTTTTTTTTTTTTTTTTTAAAGGAAAACTTAATTGTCATATTAATCGTTACCGATATCTATAGATCTGCACACATACAGAATGGAAGATATTCCTTTGGCCATACGTTTGCCGGGGATCCTACATAACAACTATGTCCAATACAATTATTGTTAATAATGAGCCGTTTGGCCAAAAATAAAATAATTTGTGTTAAATATTTGGAGCCATCTAACTTCTTGACTAACGTATATAAATGGTTTATTACTTCAACTGGCGCGCAAGCATAGTAAGAACAATGCTGTAATGCATTTCTATCTTAATTTGGATGAGTTTAGTTACAATTTAATATTAAAATATCTAAAGTTTCAGTTCTAAGAGAGATTTGACAACGTCGATGGATATGGCCGAGGAGGTACCTTCCACCTCAAGAAGATAATTGCAATACTTAAGAAGGTGATGTGTATCAGAATTATGTAATTGTAAACATAATGTAGTAAGTACATTTCACAAGAAATACCAACAATTGATATGGGTAATATTTTACAGGAAGAAATCCTCTTTTCGCACTTGTTCCATAAGTATGAAAAGTACTTTCGCTTTTCAGGTGCCAACAGTAGTCTGCATTCATGTTAACTGCCCAACCAATGTTGCTAATGTATTTAAAATGTTGGTGAAAACGTTCATCTATTACTCGCTGTAAATCCAAGACAACAATCTGGAAAATAGTCGATGTGAGCATGTGGGAAGTGTAACTTCAAACCCATTTGTTCACACACACACGCACGTACGCACGCACGGACGCGCACACACACACACACGCGCGCGGATACTTTTCTAAAAATGCTTTTAAAATTCAGGGGGTCCCAAAACACCTTTTTCCATTAAAACCTCGATATAGAATTTTTGGGCGGAAGTGATACTTCCCCTAATACACAGTAATACGTGGCAGAGAAAGTAAAAATGTAATTACTGAAGTTAATTGATCATTTTTTGCCTACATAAATCGCATTTTATGCAATTATTGTCAACACGTGTAAAATAACTCGACCTGAAATTAGGTTTCATGCGTGAACTGCTTTTAGGCTCCATAGCCAGTATAATCGGTTGGAAGGCAGGGAGAAAAAGGATGCGCTATAGAGATTTCTAAATATCCGTATTATACTGCAAGGTGTTCCCTAAAATGACAGTAGTGCTGTCGAGCCGTCATGACTGCTTGACGCCATCATCCAATTTGAATGGGGATTTTTCGTGGTCTTCCTCAGTCACCAAGGTAAATACCGGATTGCATATTTAATTCCACAACCCAAAGTTTCACCTTAAGTCTAAAATAATAGGATAAATGAAAAACAGATGTTATTAGTGAATGCTGCGCCATCTATCCACAGATATTAGCAGATACATTGGATGACATCCTCGTGTCATCTATCAGAAGGACAGAGGCACGGCTAACAAGATAGATTACGGCGAGAACTGCAATGACGTAATTCTCCTAGTCCAATCTTGGCCCAATTAAGCAAAACCACAATCGTTTGATACATCCATATTCTAAACAACGAAAAAATTTGCTCGTCGAATTGATACAAAAGAAGCAGTTTTATCATTAAGGTCATGTATCACATGTCTTCGATTTGCGCCGTAGCCTGTCTTTCTCATTAGCCACGTACAGAAGTGCAGTTGTCCTGCACTGCTCCCTCCATGACTAAAGCAAGGTGGAATAGTGAGGGGATGAGGTCTTGAAGGCTAATTTTCTCTCTCTCTCTCTCTCTCTCTCTCTCTCTCTCTCTGTGTGTGTGTGTGTGTGTGTGTGTGTGTGTGTGTATGTGTAACGGAAGGGGACACCTCGCCCACTGCAACCCCGATGTGGATCTATTGTGGGCTACCATCCCCCAAGGGGGAAGTGATGAACCGAAGTGAGGCCGGAAGGAACGTCGGAGAGCGAAGCCAGCAGAGACGCAAAGAAGTCCCTAAAAGTCCCAGAATGTGACACCCGGCGCACACCCGAAGGTATACCATCCGAGGGCGACAAGGCGACCCTAGCGGCCAGAGGAAGTAACTTCCAAGGAGGACCAGGGAGAGAGTTACAATGAGCAAGAAACTACACCATCTATCCGCTAACGCCTCAACAACCACACTACCAACCGAACCTGAAAGATGACAATGAAAGGAAATGAGAAAGGAAGGGAAAGGAAGCCGTGGGGAAGAGGTGAAAGCACCCCAGGATTCCCTTGGGTGACATGGGGAAACCACGAAGAAACCCATGTCAGAGTGCGCAGCCATGGGGATCGAAACCGTCACCTCCCGAATGCGGGCCACAGACGTTATCCCGCTCGGTGAAGGCTAACTGCAGATAGACTGGATGGCACTCTAATGCCATCGTCACAGAGACGGAAGTACAGTTGCCCTGCGCTGCTCCCTCTGTGAACTCGAGACAAAGCAGGAGGGTGTGAACAGTAATGTGACCTGAAGGTTAACTTCCCCACACACCGTTATTCAGGTATCCCAACTGATCCGTCGCGATATGACTATGTAGTTAAAGTGACGTAAAGGAAATAGAGACAAAAATACTAGTAGGTAGAATACCACAGAGAAATGGAGTTCAGAATCGAAATTGTAATATTCAGAGGACGAAAACTTTTGAAATTATGAGATATAAAATATGCTAATAAATAACAGGAGAAATAATAATTATAATAATCATAATACTAGTGATGACAAAAAATTAATCAGTAAATATATAATGATGCACTATCTTCGTGACCGAGGGAAGCCCCTCCCCCCGCCCTTACAGAATCCCCAATTGTTACTCAAGCTAGAGCAAAATATGCTTCAGATCACTTTTTAATATTTTTTCTATCGATACTTAAGGCACAAAAAGTTTGTAAAGAAATAAGTAAACAGTATCTCATTGGCTCTTTTTGACCAACTTGCAGTTATGAAGCTTTCTAAGATTTCAAATCGTCTACTGCCTATAGAAATTCAATCAGTATTTGAGAGTGTAAAACTTAGAACCCTAATTAGTTTATAGCTATTTTTCCATCCATGATCCTATAAATCGTAATATTTAGGAAACTCCTAAGTACACCTGCTCTGCATGTCTGTCTGCTCCGGGTTCGATTCCCTGTTGAAGTGATTTGTCTGGAAAAGGCTTCTTTCTGTGATTTTCCTGACGCTGAGAAACCAAACGAAGTGTATGGATAAGGGGTTCATTTCAACGCTGTTAATTATTATCACTGAATTCATCATCCGTTTAGACAGCTGTTATACGACACATCAAGCTTCGAATTTATCAGAGCAAAATTTTGTTTAAAATTTTGAGATAAATGTATCTGGAAATATCCGTAATTAAAATCATTTACAGTTATACTTACAACACATTTCGCAACATCCTTATCATTATAGCAATCAAAATAAGTATAAGCTAAGTGGCTATGAAGCCTTAAACTTCCTACGGGAATATTAATGGCCAATGCGAAGTTATCGCGCCATCTGGTGACAGCATAACTCGAACACTATTCATTCTTAATTAATGGCGTTAGCTGACGCACTGAAACGCAACATAGTGTTTGAAAATAGAACTAACTCTCCCTCAGTCACATGTTAGAATATTATTAGAATAAAACGTAGACTTCAGCAGGTATAGCAAGAAAAGGGAACTTTGTGAAATTATCAAAATAAATTCTTTTTGCTTTTTCTTTTTGCCTTAAGTTTAACATATGACGATAGGTCATATCCGACGATGAATGAATGTCATGTGTGAAATGATGCTCAATTGAGCCCGGGGTCATTATTGCATTCACACTTACCTGAATTTTTTATTGTTATTTCTTTACGAACGCTCTTGCTATAGTTCTCAGCGGGTCAATTTATATTCGGGGTGAAAGACCGTTTGTTAGAGGCCTATTTATCAGGCTCAAGGTCCTTTTTGCAGTGAATCTATGAGATGGAACCAACGATTTTCGAAGGATACCATGCTAACGATTTTTATGGTACCTCCCTTCGCCAGATTTGAATCCGCAATCTCTGGAACCAGGGACTAGAATGCTACCATTAGACTGAGTTAGCTGGATAAATGAAAACCACAAAAAGCCTTATCTGGGTAACTCACCCTAACCGGGATGTGAACCCGGGACCTTTTGAATGTGAAGTAGACACGTTACACCCCCACCACGAAGTTGGGCTAAAGTTTGACATTAAGCAAAGTGATGATTTTGCATTTCAGTTTATTACATACATACATTTTATAGTTTGTACCTATGATTTACTATTTTTTTAACCTCCAACTTTTGGAAAAGTATACAATTGTACAATGTGGAATGTATTTTCTGATCTAGTGCTTAAACACACAAAGTATTTAAATTCTAGACTCATATAGCTTCATGAGTATACCTAATTATTGAAACCGTCCGCTCCTACCATACATATATAATTAACCCTCTTATGGATTTAAACAGCGTTGCTCAAAAGCGTTTACAAAAGGCAGCTGTTTTACTTATAATCCATGATAATCAATGAAATATTGAAGCATCGTTAAATAAGTTGGTAACATTGACCTTATACTCGGTATGCGCGAAAGGTATCAATAATGCTTCAAATGTATTTCTTCATTGTTTTCTGTCTTTTACATTATTGTTTTCCATTTTTATGTTTGCGACTATGTCCCCCAGCAAAAGATACGAGTGGGAAATTTCTTTAGGAGTTATAGGTAATATAGTATTAATAATAATTCCATGGTGCTACAGAATCGCATTACTAGCAGAAGAAATGTCCTAACAAACAGTTTAATAAGACTATAGTAAGCGATGTTTGCTGTAATCTTGAGAGAATAAGACATTAGAGGAAAGTTCAGGGTAGAAATAATTTAAGAAATGAACAGAAAAGAAGGAGGTATGGAAGAGAATGGATTTGCAGTGAAGCTTCATGGGCAGAAAGTGTTTCACAAATGTTAATAAAAAAAGGAAATCATTTCCAGATGCCCTTAATAGATACGCGTTAGTAGTTGTCGGAGAGTATTTTTAAGAAAAAGGAAAAGCAAAAAAAGTAAACATATATATGGGAGAATGAAATGTAGGCAGTCAATACTTAATTAACTATTGATTTTTCGAAAGACTATTACATAAACTTCAAAATTGGCGTGACCACAGTTTAGGTATAACTTGGAATCGCTTTTACCACAAATACTTCAATCTCCCGTTCTTTACAAAGTCCATCATCTGGAGAACAAAAAATGTCGAACGCAATAAAAGACATTCTAAGTTTCCCGTAGCGTTTTAAAGCTTTAAATCGCTATCAAATGCGAGCTGAAGATTTTTGCTATTATATTAAGTTGATCGCCGACAAAAGAACCATTCTCTTTTACGTAAAAGGTATAAATGCCACTTTCTGGGGACAAGAGAGGTGCAAGCGTGGGCAAAAAGACCCCTAAAATGGCACTTAAATGTAAGTTAAGCCGAAGTTGAGATTTTGATCAACATACGGACGTTGAATGAAGTTGCTAGAAGTTTGTGAAAATGAGGTCAATTCGTGTTTACGACCTAAGTTCAAATAATAGGCACAAGAATGCGCTTCTCGACATTGGCATAGCTTTAGGTGAACGTCACTCACAATCTAGGAATATTATTTTAATTTGTTCTCTCTGTCTTAAAATATAAAATTGGAGAGTGCATCTTCTAAATATTGGTTTTAAAGAAATCCTTCCAGGGTAGAAAAGGAATTAAGGAAATGATACGCCGCGACGTGAAACTAGGCTTAGTAAATGTTAAAAATATCGAAGAAGATGAAGAAAGAAGGGAAAATGTTATAATCAGCTAGAAAAGAAATAAATAATGAAATGACTTCGAGGAAAAGTGAACAAAGAAGGATTAAACAAAAATGATACAGGCAGCTAGGTCTAAATTAGGAGGCGGAGGGAGGAGAAGAGTTGGAAAAGGGTAAAATTGGAAAAATGACTATGGGAGCAAACACTCAACATGAAAGAGAAATAGTAAGAAGGAAGCAGCTAGCACTTGCCTACCAAATAGCTGAATGTTAAGAACAGAATAGATTGCCCAATTATAAGGACTGGGATCCTAGTTCATGCGCAGGCAAAAATTGTACATAATTTATACTTAGTGCTCAGTAAACCACGAATTCCAATTTCATTCTTTTTTTTTAATTTACTACTCAGTGTTTGCAGCATCTTTTTCTACACTAACAGCACAATAGATGTTTAATCATGATCAAAAGTAGACCGATGCAGGGAATTGCATATTGATTACAATACCACAAAATATACAGTTCTAAGTATGAAGTTTTGTGCTGTCTATATAAAACGTAATGCGGAAATCATGCATAATTTAAGCTATTGCAGTTGTGTACGCCTATTGTTACCTGTATACCATTAATAAATTTGTAAATAAAAAAGCATAGATATCCTAATGTGCCGTTGACATGCGATTGTGTGCATACCTGTAGGTACTTAGTATATACGAGGGTGGTTCAATTATTCCGTGTTTGGAATTCAGACGCCAATTTTTCATACACAAATTACTTATTTCTCAACACAGTTCCGGACATACATTTCTTCTAACGCTCCCGCCATTTTAACCCCTCCAGAGAATAGGACTTCTTAAGTTCTACAAAATACGCCCCTCTTTCGACGATGACTCGTCATTTGATCCATCTATTACCGCGAGCTATTTCTTCATTGCAAGAAGTTACAGGGAATCAGCTCGGGCAAACATGGGTGGGGAGGGGGGGGGGGGCGAGGGTGGTAGCAATTCACTACGCAGTTCATGCAGTTTAGTGGCGACATCGGATGAATGTCCTAATGTGTTGTGGTGAAACAGCACTTTCTTTTTCGTCCGATGATACCGTGTCTCCTTGTTAAATCGGACCAATAACTCACTGTAGTATAGTCCAATAATCGTTTTTTATATTTCCAATAAGTCAATGAGTATGACATTCTTCACAACCCGAAAAATCGTCGCCATCACTTTTTGCAACCGATGGGATTGCGTTCTTTGGAGCATATTCACCGGAAGCAACACATTGTTTTGATTGTTGCTTAGCTTCTGGAGTACAATAAAGATAAGTTCAGGTCTCATCGTCGGTGACAACTCTGCGAAGAAGTCCTTCGGATTTCGCTTTTAAGAGCTCCAAACACAATTTCGAAGTTGAAAGCCGCATCTGGCTGTTGTTCAATGTGAGAAAACGCGGCACCCATCGGTCCGACAAAGGCGAAATATTATTTGCCATTTCCATCGACACACCTATGGCTTCTATCACTTCGTGAGCATCCGTTCGACGACCAAAGAGAATGAAACCTATCAGCCGAAAGTTCTACATTTCCAACTTATCATGCAAAATATTAATTGCCGTTCCTGTAGACACATCTATGGCCTCTACCACTTCGCGAACTTTCGTTCAACTACCAGCGAGAATCATAACGTGGATTTTTAGTGACTTCCTCCGTAACCCTATCTGCCAAGCGTCCTGGGCGTCCCTAATCAAAAACGGATGTTCGATCACATTTAAAGTCGAACCAATATCTACTGTTGTCATAGATGCCGAAAGGTCCCCCATATACAGCATCCAATTTCGCTCCAATAGACTTTTTTCCATTTCAAGTAAATACGTTGACCCATTTACTAAAATGCCTGCCAAATTCAAACTAACCTATGAATCAGCACCAAACTTGTTTGGTGATGTGTAACGAAGTACAGTACACATCTATTTTGAGTCACGGGTACTTATAGAACAACCCTATAATACAACCCCATTTTAGAAGCTGACAGCGCAGGAGCTTTCCGTTTGTGGGCATGGTATCCTTGTTTACTTGTTTTTCATTAAACGCATGTTATTGTATTGCTTCTACTCCATAAAACTATAATCACGTGGATTAAAATATCAAGGGACAATCTCGTGTTTTTAGAATGGACATATTGCTTAGGTTTCCTTCATAGAGAAGGCAAGCAGAGAATCAACACTGCCCTGCTGTGTATCTCAGAAATTATAGACTGCAGGATTCGATGGTATAAGAAAAGAAGAAAGCCTAGGCAACGACCCTACTGTGCATAGACCGCAACGTCAATTTTGTCCACCCTTACTCTTTGAACGTCTCTGGTCACCTTAGCACGCCGGCATGCAAAAAGCACGTAACACAGCTCTATGCGCTATGACCTTGACACCGAATCTGTGCAAGGACAATACTTTGTTCCAGCGTGGATGCCTTTAGATTGGTTTTTGCTTGCCTTTATTAATCAAGAAGGCCTTAGGGACAAAGGTCCGCACTGTCAAATAAAAGGCAAACCCGTTAGAGCTGTGTCGGAGAAGGAATGTATGTTCAATTTGTTGACAAGTGTCTAAAATATGCATCATGCTCCTTGTTTTCAGTAGCATAGAGAATGTTTATTCTAAATATGTACGTACAGCATCGTGCTATGTTGAGCAAACTTACTGCAGTACAAGCATATGCTTTGTTGTGTGATCAATAGAGTATTGGTACGTATAAAGAAGCTAGAGTAACACGTTTTCTCGTCATCATGCTTATTATTCTTTCTTGTGAACAACCTATAATTTGAAGGCAGTGGAAACAAAGGAAAAACAGATGATACACAACATAGAGTTATAAAGCATGAAGCCACTTTATTTTTATATTCTATTCCGCAACATGTTTAGCGAAAATGGAAGAAATTTCACTTATTCACATGACACTGTTACATATTGCAATAACATCATGTTATATCAAAATCATGCATCTAGATCACGAGTACTTGTGCATAATTTGACCAACTCATCTGCTTTATATATGGTGTTGTAAATATGTGTAAGTAAACATGTAAATAATCAACGCATATGTTACGTGCATACATATTTGGCAATGCTAACCTATAGAAATATTGCATGCTTGTTCCGCCGATCTATACCAGCGAGCAGTCGGTGGTGCCGGTTGACTGTTCTTATCTACCAGTACTCTACATTGACACTAGTCATCTTCGTGGTGAGCTGGTTCATGGTCATTTCAGAAATGAGGGGGGCTGTGATTATCTAAATTCATACTTTTTATACAGCACATCCAAAATATTTTAATGATAAATAAACTTTAGCAGTGCTGTATATGGAGGGAGTGTTATAGACAATGTGCGCTAATTTAATCAGCACATTATGTTTTCAGACTTATCGTTGCCTATAATATGCATTTTTATCTTCATTTCTTCCTTAAGCATCTGCTTTCGCCATGATGTCTTATTTTACACTGAGGTTACGATGTTGCAACAACGGCTGAATAACAAAATTAGACACGCCTCACACGACTGTATTGGCTCTCTTGCTGGCATGCAATAATATACTCGTACATATTCACCAATATTATTTCGCTTTATTTAATGTTTAAATAAAAGTAAGAGTTTATTTTCATTTAATAAACGTTTAAAGTAAAAACTTACTTGTATATTTCACAAACGGTGTGTATTATACGTTGTTATCATGAAACAAACTGCAATAACCACCGGAAGACCGTTATATCCGGTAGTGCTGCACCCATTTGGTACAGCAAGCGCTTAAGTCAGAATACTTTGTTTTACAGTTCATTCAAACTCAAACAGTTGTGTTAGCACTCATTATGAGTATACAAAAGTCTATTTTGGGAACTATACACCATTAGCAAAGCTGATATCCTTCTCGTAATGCACCAACAACTTCGCAGCGGTTTCGGACCAAGATTGTGCATTCCGTTGTGTGGTCCTGACCTTACGCGTCAAGTGTAATTTTCCACCCACCCATAAGGGAAAACGCCATGTTGTCACAAGCTAGCGAGGTAGAGCGGAGGCGATCCCACACTGAGCCAACTGTTGTTTTGTATGTTACACCTCGGGAGGAAGGGATGAAGTGAGAGCGCTCTACGGGCGTGTTGGAACCCGGGTGGGTTGTTCGACGTAGCGTGGTTCGCCAAGCAGCCACCGGTCAGACGACTATAGATTCCCACACAGCAGCGCCAAACTCGCTCGTCGCCAACACTTCCGACCCTGAAATGTCGGATGGAAATGAAAGTGAAAGGAAATGGAGGGAAGGGAAACTCATTTCCACGCTGGCCCGGAAAATCCCTCGAAAAAATCATGGGTCAGGAAGGCCGGCCCCCGGGAATCGAACCCACGACCTCCCGAATGCGGAGTCATCACGCTTGGTCCCTGTAGCCAAATTTCTCTGCAATTAAAGATCTTTTCTTCAAATTTATTAACTATAGAACAAAAATGTTCATAACTTCCTAAACTTATTCAATAGTTAACCGAGATGCATATATAGGTTAGAGGATATCATAATATACACCCATTCTACCAGACGCACTTCCCTTCTTAATATTCTAGTAATATTCTCCCCGTTATTATATTGCTCGATATTCATAAACCTCAAAACACCATAGTTACTTATTGCCATTAATCTCACTTCCATGTCGCAAGACCCGGACTTAAAACTCAATAGGAGAGAATCATCTATATAAGATTTACCTGGAATTTTCCTCTGAAATCATCCTCTGAATACAAATGTCAAATACCTCCCAACTTTCAGCACGGTTGCATTTAAGTATTCAATAATCAAATCACCAATGCATCCATTTTCTGTAAGACCTGAATTACTTACTGTAAGAGAAGTTGAAAGAAAAGGTCTCGTGGATAAAAATGAAGGCCTTATATTGGTTCATTTGGAGACTAGAAAAAAACTAGCAGTCAGTTCTTTTGAAATGTAAAACAGTTGTAATTACGCCTTTCCCTAATGGAGAAAACGAAGAATCTGTGTGCTAACGTGAAACTGGCGCTTAGGGCTCTGAAATTAAAATGTTTTATGAATAAATTAAACTCAACAGCTATGCCTAAAGGCCAAAGTGATTCTTATTAGTAAAATATCTTATTAATACTTATTTTGATAGTTATGGATGTTCTTGTGGAAACTGTGTTCATGACTCATTTTAAATTCAGGGTTTGGTCCATTGTATCCATTATCAAAAAGAGTATATTAGGCATCAATTTTACAGTGACATATAAACAAGAACTAATTCTGGAATGCAAATCGAATTACTTAACAAAGACAACGTCAGGAATAATTCTGTACTTCCAGACTCTCTTCTTTGAAAATAGCTGACAGTATATACCGGCGATGTCCAACATTTGCGAAAGAGGGGAGGTTGGATTTACCTCTTTCCACTTTATGCGGACAGTGTCATTCTTTTAACACTCAATTGTGTTGCACTGACGGTTTGGATATATGTACGTTGCGTTTGATTTATGAAAGCATTTTCAAACCTTACACGAAAACACCTGCTCATGAATGACTTCTTGATACTGCTTACGTTTAAGATGTCTATTGATATTTGGCGCAAAGTCGAAGTGCATCCTTAGGTCACCAAGTGATACACACTTTTAGCATAGCGGATAGAACAGATAGTGTGAGCTCTTCGGGAGTTACTATGGTTCGCTCGCAAGATGGCACTGGTGTCGCGGTCGCTTCACTTTAGTTCACGAATGTATGGTGAAAATGGGTTTCATATTATCAGTTAGCATTTTAAATACCTAAAATCGTAAGCAGGAATATTGGAAATACTGTTTTGAAACATCGTCTTTCCTTGACACATAATATAGGATGGTATTTTACAATAATGGGTATTATAATTAACGAAGAACAGTGGGAAATATCTGCTTACATGATTTTACGCTGAAAAATTAAACCATAATGCAAATTATGTATTTTTTAAGCATTGTATCTAGAACCAGCTTTTGTTTTTTACTTAAATAATTTAAATTGCGTTTATGTTCGCAACAATTAGTAGCGAATTTCTTTTCTACTATTTTTAATTTAGCCCTCTCTTTAGATAGCAGGATTTTAGTTCTAACTAAATTTCTATTGAGGTTTCTAATTCTTTTCTTTAGTGTAGCAATTTCATTATTGACACTTGTGTTTGTGACCTTGGAGGAATTAGAACTATTTTCTGTGAATTCCTCATTGTTGAAGGACGGCGCGTTTGAAATAAGAACTGGTTGACTGGATCCTGCGTCTGGTAATTTACTGATTGTTGAACATTGCTTTTTCAGTAATTTTTTGTCTCTGTTTTGTGGAGATTTTCAGGATTTATGCACTGTAGTTAAGTACCTGGGTAAATTAGGAAATATACAGGGAATTGCCCCTGGCTTTAACCGCCATTTAATTCTAGGGATTTCAACTAGTTTTCCATGCACAACGAATGAATCAACTTTCACTAAAAAGTCCTCTGGAAAATGTTTGTCACAAATACTAGATTTAACAGATAATTTAGTGTCTTTCCTAGGAATAGACTTTTCCCATTTGTGAAACAGATTTTTATCTTTAGGAGGAGTAAAAAAATGTCTAGCTTCTGAGCAGTTTGTGTATCCTGAACGACACCCGGGTACAAAACAAGTTGGCATTTTTAATCAATTATTGATATTGCTTGAAACTTACGTTTTGAAGAACACACACATTTATGCACAAAATTAGAAGCAATTTCACAAGTTATGTACCTAATTACTCACAACACACAACGCATACGTATAAAACTGTCTGTACTTCCGAATCACATACTAGGCAGTTCGGCCGCATTTTAAGGCGACTGCGATCGCCACGCCGCAGTTTCGGTCAGTTGCCACGGGACCACGGATCATGCAGTGAACTAGCGGGAGAGCTCACACTTTCTCTTCTATCCGCTATGCTTTTAGTATAGTTCAAGTTGGAGAAACTGTGTTCGCAAGTATAGGTAGAGCTATACTCTTTCTGATACAATATATTCTTGCAAATGCTTATTTCTCTATCTACTTCTTTTTAATCGATATAAGCATTTTCAGAAAGTACCTTAATACTCATTTTCTTGTAGCAGCAAGGGGAACATGGCAATACAGTAGGCTTGAAGCGATGGTGAAGTGTTTTAAGAGCTCGTTGCTATGCGATGCCTGTGAAATTCCTTATTTTTGCAAGGCCAAGAAATAAAACACCGAATAACATTCCAATTTGAAAACAAAAGTGTAAGTATTGCAAATTCAAACAAATAACAAAGAACATCTCGAAAATGATTTACTAAAAAAAGAAACTAAAGTATTTGACATAAATTGTGTGTTTTAGCGAGATCTGCATTTTTTATTTAATAAACAGTCTCTTACTGGGTACCATTTATGCAAAACTCATCCAGAATGAGATCTTCTGAGGACATTGTCAGAAAATTCAAGGTATGATTTAGAAAATGTATGGAGTCCCTGTTTGTGTCCGTCATTGGATAGTAGAGTTGGTATGGGTGGCTCAGTTGGTTAGACGATGGCCTACTGATCACAAGGTCGCGGGTTCAAATCCGGCCCAGACCAATGGTTTTTATGTGTGCTTAAAAACGACAGCTCCATGTAAGTAGATTCACTGGCATGTAAAAGAACTATTGCGGGACGAAATTCCGGCACACCGGCACGCTGATGTGATCCTGGCAACTGACGGCGTCGTTAAACAATTTCTTTAAATTTTTTAGTCGCTGGATTGTGACCATCTTGTTATGAGTACACGCCACAAGCACTAGCTGACTCACCTTGCGGCTGAAGGAGGTGTTTGGGGAATAGCAGTTAATTACGTAAGCGTCTCCAACGAGACAAGATTGGGCATCGCTGGATATACTATCTAGGCTACAGAAGAAGACACGCTAGAGGAATGTGCTACGTAAACATTTTCTATCTTGCTGTTATGTTTATGCATGTACGCCAAATCTTAGCTTTAAATCCGCTAGAGTCATTAAGTCAAAGTATCTAAATACAATAATTAATTACAATGTATATGTCTAATATTCAATAGTTTTAAAATAAGATTCACTTCCGAATGAGAAGAAAAATAACTGACCCTGTTTCTCAAGTATCTCCACAGCAAATTACGTTGAAGGTTGCACTGTATGTTCACTGGCCATGTGTACCCTTATATGAATCTTACGTCCAATGTTACCAGGGATTTCGAACAATAATACGTATTTCGTAAAGTTCTAACAGTGTTTCTGCAATACACCGAACCCGGGTGCCACAATTGGTGGTTTAAGCCGAATTTTCAACTTTGACAACATTCAACAGACTAACAAGCCTTTCTACTTCCACATTGATATGTGGTAGAGAGGAAATTGCGATTGTCACATCTACTTGTTCTTTAAATGATTGTGATACCGCCGCATCTTTGTAACAATCTACTTATATCCAGAACTCCACTGTATGTTTTGAAGATTTGTAATATTTAAGTTACGCTGCTAATCTCTGTTTCACTTATTTGAGAAGAAATTCAGCTGCAATCCTCCAAGGAAAATAAGTTTTACAGTGTACTTATTTTATGTAATATTAAAAACAAAATTATTCCTCCGAATCCTTCAGAATGTTATCTAAAAGCGTCACTAGTTGTTATATGACTTCAAAAGACAGCAAATCTAATGACAAGTCACTAGGGTTGGCAACACTGTCGCATATACACATTTGGTATTAAAAAAATCTGCTCAGATTAACAATTCAAGCCCCCTCTCATACCTCAGTCCCCGCTTTGCAGATGAATATTAAGAACTAAACACAAAAAGCTATACAAACACACATAAAACGAATGTCCAAACTTCACAACTACAAATTTAAAATTCTTTAAAATTATTTGTAATTTATTCTAACATATTTAATGTATTATAAATAATATCTTACGTTATTTTTATTCAAATGTTTAATTTTCACTAAACTTCATTAATTATTCTTTTACTATACAATATACTTATGTAAATGTGATTAAGTTCACTAAATTATTTTATATTATATTCTTATTTAAATAAATGTATGTATATGTAGATAAACACAGCGCGAAATAGGTTTCGGTAACACGCATATAGTACAGAACGCCATCTGTTACTACGATGAACAAGGTTCTCACGTTCAGGCACGCCTTGCTTCCTAGGCAACTTTTCCCACACATGAGCAAATGCCTATGCGGTACTAGGTGAGCTGAATTCTTTGCCCTAGTGGCTACAGAAGTTTCTCCTGGTGCGCGTATGACGCACTTTGAAATAAATACTCAGAATATTATCTAGATTACATACATACGAATATCTAAGGGTGGCTAATTCAATGATATATAAGGAGTTTAATCCAATTTTGATCCAAGTAAGAATTGCCCTGTGCTAAAAACGAAACTGCTCATTCTCTCATCTGGCACTATATTGTGTTAGTAATAAAATAATTTGACGTCGGGCTCGGCGCACAACAATGGACGTACGGAGCCAAGCTACTTCGCACCACATGTCGGGCTAGCGAGCGGGCAAAGACGTTGAAGGTCCGGCTGCCTCGCGCGTCTGCTGTGTGTACGTGACTGTTAACAATCGAAGAGGCAGAAACAAAAAGAGAACGTTCTCGAGACTCATTTAGGTGTGTGTGACTGTGCGTGCGTGTTTGTGTGTGAAAATCGAGAAAGGTCTGTGTGATGCCATGTTCAGTATACAAGGAGACCACAGAAGAACAGAGCAGTGAGTTTGAGAGTTGAGTTATGGACAAGAGTTGGTCAGTGAGTGTGAGACAGCTGTGCATGCGTGTGTCGTGTGGTACGTCGCGTGCGAGTGGTTCAAACGTCGTTATTAGGCTATGAGAGACAAAGGAAGTGAAGAAAGACACTAAACGGACTGAGCAAGGTTTTGCGAAGAATAGTTGTTAGTTGAGATAGCCCGAAAGATTGTAGACTGTATTAACAACGGGAAGAAAACTGTGTATTTGTGGTAAACTTTTAGAAGACAACGAAATGACAGAAAAGTAACCAGATGAATTTTGCCGTCTTTGTTACGATAATATATTTTTAAATGTATGCACGCAGATTTCGGTGATTCGGGAAAAGAGTTCGCGGTTTCAGAAAATGGTTGGTTAATAATTATTTCTCGTAAGACAGCCCCGCCCCTAACAAAGAATCAGCGCTGTTCTAGGAATTTCCTATGCTACGCTGCGTATAAGACTAGCAATACATCATCCTTGATTGTTTAATCTCATGTGATGTGGTCATGAGAGAAACACCGCTCAAGGTCGTGCTAAAGGAAATAATATTGCACAAGTGTAATTACGAAAGACAAGAATTAGAAAGATATACTCTGTGCCTTCTGGAGAACTGACTAATTCGTGACCAACAGAGGATATTTTTAGAGGTTACACTGATCATCGTTACATCCTGATATCTATTCACCTTGAGTAATTAGAAAAGCTAAACTGAAATGGCATGTTTCATGTAGTTTGAATACAATCGGATTCTTCTTACCTTTGAGGTAATCTTCGATTACCATTTTGAAATGTTTAACATACCAAAGTATCGAGATATAAAAATCAAAGCTCAAGCAAAGTTTTGTTTGTGCAATACTCGAAATAGTTTCTCCAACATATCCAGCTTTAGTATAATAAAACTCTTGTAGAATTTTCCATCAATCAGATTTAGATCATTGCCTTATGAAAAAAACAGAACAAAACTACAAAGTCAAATTTCTCTCCTCAACTACCGGTCAGAACAAAATATTTCTCTTCCTTGAAATATGTTTGCCGAAGATAGATTTTGCATGACCTTTTAAGTTAATTTATTTACCTCAGTATTCTCACAAGTGGCGACGCCGTGGCCGAGAAGTTAGAGCGTTCGCCTACCACCCAGGCGGGCCGGGTTCGATTCCAGAGACCCATATGTGATATTCGTGGTGGACGAAGCGACGTCTGGGTGGGTTTTCTCCAGGTCCTCCGGTTTTCCCCGCCACTCATTCCACCAGTTGCTGCACTACCATCTTTCCAATCATTGATTTCACCTGCATTTCATATCATCCTCTTCTTCACTACCATACCTGGTGCTTGGCTGACCATCCGCTTTCAGGTCTTCACTCTGAAGACCTAGTCCATAGGTCCCTGTGCTCCCTGACAGGCGTCTGACCCTAGGCATTGGCTTACAAATCCTAGTGGGTGTAAGTGGGTGTAAGGGGAGGGTAATCAGGTAAAGAAAAACACATTATCACAAGTAATACCATAATACATCTGAATGGAAGGTCGATGATATTTATCTGGACTATTTCAGAACCAAAATAAGAATTTAAATATGATATCGCAAAGGTTTGGTCATAAAATGTTAACTTCTATAAAAATAACTTAAAATATATTTATTCAGATAAGTGTGTTTCGGGTTACTCAGCACTGCCAACTGAGGAAAACGAAGCCCATGTCTATTGTCTCTTGTTGTAATAGAAAATCATTTTATAATATCAAATAAATCTCAATGTTTTAACATTAATTAATAACCTTTCTTTTCAAAACAGGTTGTTATAAAGAACAATTATTGCTGAAATACAATTATCGAATTGAAATGAAGTGCTATTTTGATTGTTAGTCGATTGTAGTGTGCAATTAATTATTTTTCAGCGATTGCTAGGATACGGCTGGTGACACTGACTAAACAGAAGAATGACCTAGTGATAATTTGTACAAAACAAAACAGTGACTAGGTGATAATATAACGTCTCTATGTGTGAGACAGTCTTTGAAAATTCAAGACGCTTGCTAGAAATTAAATCTTATTTTTGTAAGTGTAACACTATTTCTATAAGAAAATTCAGCTGCAATCCTCCAAAGAAAATATGTTTTACAGTGTATTTATTTTATGTAATATTTAAAAACAAAATTATTCCTCCGAATTCTTCAGAATGTTATCTAAAAACGTCAGAAAACTCACTAGTTGTTATATGACTTCTAAAGACACCAAATCTACTGACTTAGGGAAGTATAAATATTCACAATGACAAATTGCTAACGAGTCTGGCATTGGTTATGATATGTTTTTGCCCATTAATTGTAAAATTTTCAACCTCAGGAGTTGTAGTCATCTTTACCGTAAAAATGCAATGAATTTAATAATTTTCATAACTCTGTAATATGTAACGTTTAGAAGTGCACTACTTTTCTATTATTTCTATAAAGATTAACTCAAAAATGCGATTAACAACATGTAGTATTAAAATTAAAATTTATGTTGCATTAAACGGATATTTTGTTATTTTCATTGGTATAGTTTGACTCTTTTTAGGCATTGTTTCATAAGATATTCACAGAAGTACAATACTTTAATTTTCGTAGGAGATGTGCTTACATAGGTAGTTGCAAAACTATGCACCTAGTTCAAAGAGATCGCAGAATAAGAAGCTTTTAATTCATATACACCTAAGAATCCACAAAAGGATAGTAATTTTCGGTAACACTGTTCTTCAAAGGGTATGGTAGTGCTGGAGGTATAGAACTAAACCCCGGCGCGACAGCCCACGAGGGGCCAAGGCGTTACCGCTCAGCCGCTGCGTCCCCCACCTCTTCCCACTACAGGCGTAATTGGTGAGGTGCAGTACTGGAGGGTGGGACGTGGTCAGCGCCCCGAGCCTTCCCGGCCAGTTATGCGGTCTTCTAGACCTGGGGCCGCTACTTCTCCATCAAGTAGCTCCTAGCTTCTCAATTGGTCCCCCCGGGACCTAACGAGGCTGAGTGCACCCCGTGCCAGACCTCCCAGAGGGGATAAAATCCCCATGCTGGTACCGGGGATCGAACCCGGGTCCTCCGCGCCAGAGGTAAGCGCGCTACCAACTGCGCTACGGAGGCGGTCCGTGCTGGAGGTATGCAGTTTTTAATTTTCTAAGACAAAACGCACACAACGCTTTCTGTTGGAAGATGATTATTTTTAAATCTGCAAAAGTACATTCTCTGAATGGTGGGCGATGTTCCTTAGCTGGTTGTTTTAGGCACATAGGACCTCTTGTTGCAAGAACATCGTAAACTTCGTGCTCTAATAAGCTGGTATATTTGGTACAAGCCTACTGTGTGACCACCAGAAGAAGACGAGTGGGGTCTGAGGTATGAGAGGGAATTTGAATAGTTAATCTGCTGATTTAGTCGATTTATTTATTACGAAATGTGTGTTTGTGAATCATCCATATCATCACACCTAATACTTGCATGCCTCTTAACTACTGTGATAGTGTGACGCTGGGCACCTGCTGCCATTAAAAAGACTCTCTATGTCAGATCACAAGGGTTAATAGGCCGATAAATAAGGACAACAATAGTCGGGCCAGAAAAAATGTATTAAACCATTAAACCTCGTCGCCATCATCATCATATCATCATTAACAACAAACTTCCAGATAGGCCTGTTTCGGCTCACAAGTGTCTCCGCGGTCTTCCAACTTCTCTACTACCAATTGATTTGCGCTGCAAGGCCTATTTGGTTAGTCTTTCTTCCCGCATTCGAGAGATATGATCTTGCCGTTTCATTTTATACTCCTTTATTTTGTCGTTTAAATTAAATATTTTAGTTTCTCTTTTATTGTTTCATTGTAATATGATATTTAAAACTGCAGCCAGCTACGTGTCTCAACAATTTCATTTCAGCATTTCAATTATTTTGTCGTTTCGATTTAAGGTCTAGGTCTCGGCTCCATAAGATATAATGGACACTGCCATAGTTTTATAAAAATTTAATATGGTATCTCTTCTTGTTTTATAAATTGTTTATGATTCAATTAAAATAAAATGACAGAAAAGTAACTGAAAATGTCATTGCAATATGTCGCATTCATTTGACTACATCTGCTGGTGGTCACACAGTAATACCTTAAGCATAATGCGACTGTTTTAACGATTTATTCTATTTTTAGAGAGTCTAGAGAGTCAACCTAAGGACATTATCTTAATTCTGAAAGAAACTGGGACCCAGAAATGAAGATTCCATAGGTAGGCATATGCTGCGGATTGGACGTAACCTAACCACAAGGAACTGGTGTTATCAGTAAGTACTTGGTGAAAGGATAAGTTGTCTAGTTGGTCCATACCTCTAGTTGTTAACTATAGAAAACGGCCTGGAACCAATGAAATCTTCGTGTGCATTGCTTAACCGTTCGCAGTGCCAATTTGTATTGATGTTGCACTTTTGGAGGTTGATAATCGCCTAAAAATGGTTGTGATTTATTCCTATATTGTGTGGTGGTAGAAGAAGAGTTCTCTTGTTGACTGTTAGTAGGCGAGCTCCTGTATCAGCAGATACATAAACAAATAACATTGCGCCTAATGTAGCGTGCACCGCTCTGCAAACAAAAAAATGAAATGAGCACGGCGAAACCGAAGTCGGTCCATTGAATTCATCTCCACAAGATACTGTTCTCGAACCCTCACCTCGCTTTCAAACGCCACAAATAAATCACACAGAGTACTCACCGAAACAGCAACCTTGCAATTCACACCACTAACCTGAAACAATAACAATAATTTTCAGTTTCAATTTAGTTTCTTGCACTGTAATTACATTTATAGCTATGGAAAGACATTCATGCACTTGATAGTAATAATAGGTTAAGTAAGAGTAAATAAAGGTTTTCACTATTCTCGTGTTGAGCTGAAAGTAATAATTTACAAACACAGAGTTGCGTACATCTCTCATAACCGCATGCATTATCATCATCATCAACAGAGACATGCATTTTCTTTTTCATCTTTTCGCAAACGAGCAACTAGGAGGAATGCATCGCTTTTGAAGGTTCTCTAGTTCAAGTTTTCGGCCCTCGTAGACGTGGTCGTTGGAGTGTATGTCTTTGGCGCTCAACAGCGTACAGGCTCGCGGTTTCGAGTCCCGCCGAGGGCATGGGTGTTTATGAGTATGTAAATGGGTGTGTATATGATGGAATAAAATGAGTAAACAATCAGAAAAAACAATGAGAAACGAAAATGAAAACAAAAAGAATAAAAAAGAAAGAAAAGCAATGGGCCAATGATCCTGAAACATTTCATTTTTCAGTGTTGTCGATTGCTTCATTTGTTGACGAAAAAGTGCTTAAAAATGGTTGCGTTTGTCTGTACCACAGGTTCACCAGTTTAAATCTAGATGTTTTAAGTATTTTCTTTGAGCGCAGAATACCCAGACCAATATTAGATCTACATGCGAACATCTATAAGCATAATTTTCTAAACATTAAATCATTTTCATGAATAAAACGGAAGTTTCAAAGGGCATAAGAACATATCTCAGCATTTATACCAAAACTAAACTTGGCTCATAATTTCAGTAAAATTTACAGAATCTTAAAAATCCATCTGTAAGAATAACAGATCGAACAAGTACTACACTCCTTCATCACCTAAGAGGATTAGTCTATTGGTTTTTTCTATCTTCATAATCTATTCCTTTTATCCGTCATAATCCTGGTCTTCCAAAATTTCCTCCCTGTCGGGACATAATTTAATGTTTGTTTAAGTAATCTAGTTCCTTGCATTCCTGTTATGATTGTATCAATCTTATTTTTGTTTATTAATTCTATCTGTAAGTTGGAAAATATGTAATTACTGTTCATCGTTCTGATTTTTTTTTTTTTTTTTTTTTTGGGGGGGGGGAGGGCTCTTATAGTATATTGTCTCTCAGCTTACTGCGTTCTTCTCAGAGAAAGTGGTGTAAGAAGTGTATTTGACATCAACAGCTACAGCGTTTTCTGAGAGACATTGCGGCTGAAAATTCAACATATTCTGGTTTCATCGAAAGGATTGGTCCTTAGGTAAGCAGAAACACGTGTACATTCATTGACTGATGCCGCGTATTACAAGGTACATCGGTTACAAAGCAATACTAATAAAAACTGCAAGAAAATGAATCTAAAGTAATTTAATTGCACTTGATCAGAAAATGAGCGAAGAGCATGCGCAGACTGCCTTCTGTTGCTCAGCTGTAGAAGCAGGAAGGTAAGACCGTTAGTTAACCAACATGGCAGTTTGTAGAACATCACAGAGGGAAGCCTCTAACTAGTGGTGAGAAACTTATAATTCTCAATGTGTTTCACTATGTGGAAAGTATCCCACTTTGGCTATAAAATATGTGTTAACCGTACATTGAACCAAAATAAAAAGGAGTATTTGGCGTACATACTTATACTTACGTTCTTGCTATCATAGTTAAATTTATTGTCTAATGTGAACATTAATTTAATAAAAAAAAGTCTACAAAACTGATCCGGATAAACAAGGACCGGATAAACGAAGTTTTACTGTAGTTTGCAATGCATGTCCGAGAAGGTAAAATGGTCGAAAAAGGGAAGCTTTTATCACTTCCTAGCTTGCTATTATTCACCGATTCCATTAGGCTGGCTATTTGAGCATAACTGTATTGCTTCAGGCGGGAAAGACTGTAAACAATGGGATACCAAACTACGCTTTTCTATTCTTCTCTAAACTTAATATTGATACTCTCTGTATACGATCCTGTGTTATTTCCAAACTCCATAGACCTTTGCTTGCTAAAGCGATATTGCAGTTCGTTGAATTTCAGTTTATCAGCGTACGTGTTGATGCCAAGCTAATGTTTAAGTGTTGGGTGAGGAGAGCTCATTAATTCGCGTTATATGGATACATAAACATTGCGAAAATCACATCACATCTACCTCAGGTCAATCGTGTTCCTTCTTTCTACTTTAAGAAGGGGTATACGCAATATACAGAGGAGGTATTGCTCTTTGTGCCGTCTCATTTCCTTATATTCACTAGTTAATTTAATGCAATGACGTCATTCGCCACGTTGCATATGCAGCACCCACCCGGCACTTTCTTTCACTTCTTTTGAAAAGTGACGTAAGAAAGACAGCAGAACAAGAAGCAGTGGGAGTCCAGGATCACACCCAAGAAACATATATTTCCTGGACACTTTTGTAATACTTTCATGTGACGTCATTTCTACAAGTTTTCTCGTAGGTATACCACAAAACAGAGCTTCCACACATTTAGCACCTACTAACGTATGTAATCTTATTTTTCTTTATCTGATTACCCTCCCCTTACGTAGGACGACACCCCCTAGAACTTACAAGTCTGTGCCTAGGGCTAGACGCCTGTCGGGGAGCACAGGAACCTTGGACCGGACAGAGTGAAGACCTGGAAGAGGATGGTCAGCCAAGCACCAGGTATGATACTGAGGAAGGGGATGATATGAAATGCAGGCGAAATGGAAGATTGATGATAGAGCAATTGGTGGAATGAGTGGTAGAGGAAACCGGAGAAACCGAATAAAACCCGCCCAGGCACCGCCACCACGAATACCACCTGGGATCGAATCCGGGCCGCCTAGGTGGTAGGTGAACGGTCCTACTGCTCGGCCACGACGCCGACACTAATATCTTAACGATAAGGAAAAGTATGTATATTAGGTTCTCTACCCATAGGACGAGGATTACATCTGAATATAATTTTATATGCTGACGATGAAGCATATAAAGCTGATGAAGCTTTATATGCTGATGAAGAAAATAAACTGCAGTATGCACTACATTACCTAAATAAATTTCACAAAAAAAAAAAAAAAAAATCAAAACAAAGATCCTGACCTTTAAGGGTAAACACCCAGTCAGAAGTAAAATAACAATACGAGATAACAGAGTAGAGCATATTTCCATGTTTAGCTATTTAGGTACGATAGTTTCATATGTTAAAGAAAAAGACATTGACTAAACTTAGTAAAATGTTAAATATTTGTGGAATGAAAACACAAACTTGGAAAGAAAGAAAAATTAAATTGTATAAATAATGTGGTGGCGTTGTCTGTTTTATTATATGGCAGTGAAACTTGGACTGTGGGCAAAAGAAGCTTAAACGAATTGAGACAGCAAGAGAATATAAATGTCAAGGCTAGCATTTGTCACCGTATTGCTTATAACCTTAGCTATTGTCTGTTCAGTTTCTGCGCAATTACAACAAATTATCTATCGATATCGTTTAAAGTTGATATTTAGGGTAGAGTATAGAAAAATAAGTTTTTAAATGAATAACTTCTTCAGTAGCTTTGAAAATATAGATAAAGGGTAGGTAAATATGGTTAGTGTTGCTGAATTTACGTTTATCTGGAAGCATTTTGTAAGGGAAGCTGGCGTCTCGGCGCCGGGAACTTGGGCGTGGCGTCGCGGGGAAATACAACAGCCCACGCATCGCCGTGCCTTGCATTCGAATACCAGATTATGGCCAACAAACATTTCGTGTTTCATGCCTTATGCACTATGCCAATATTATGTGGTTAATATTGACTCGATCAGTTTAATTAATGTCTTTGTGCCCTGAATTTAGTAACTACTATAGAATATACTAAAAGAGCAAACCATAAAATTCGTGGAAACTACAAGGAAAACCAGCCAGAGAGCTGATTTAATGTTTTTATTTTAAGACAAATTGAATTTAACTACATGATTGCTTCAAGTACATGACTCGATGAGCAATTATTATGAATTTAACAATATTACGTATAAGTGCCTACTTTAAGACTATTATCATTATGAAATTAGAGCACTCAGTGTATCTATCATTTTTTAAACATGCATATAACTACTGAGAGGATAAAAGCGCATGGCAAAGTTAAAACGCTGAATTTAATAAAGGTATAAAGGTGGTGCATCAAAATTAAAAAAAAGTTAAAATTAAACTTTTTTAAAAAATGAAATTGTATTTAAACTACAACATGTGTAATACAACACAAATAATAGCATTAAATCATAAAAAATTATAAAATGTGTACCGAATCATAGAATGACTTGTCATAACTATTAATACAAATAATTCTAAAATACACGGTTTGTTTGTTTGTGTAGTGTTTAACGCCCGCTTTTACTGCTACGGCACCGCAGGCGGTGACACTGATGATACATGGAATGAGGATGTAGCACCGGTGGAATGAAATAGCGGGGGAAACCGAAGAAGCCTGAGTAAATCCGCCCCAGCGCCGCTTCGTCCACCACGAATCTCACATGCGGTTGCCTGGGATCGAATCCGTGCCGCTTTGGTGAGAGGCGAACGATCTAACCACTCGGCTACAGCACGGCCTACAATGCACGGTGACTAAGATAGTAATGCACATATCAATAATACACCAGTAAAAGAGTTTTTCAGTCAACATAATTTCTGCACTTTAAGAATACTTGCAATGCTTGTTAGAGATTAACTGCAATGCCCGGAAAGGTATACAGGCATACTTGAACGTTTACAGGATATTTGAATCAAATAAGAGAGGTAAACAGGGCCTGGCCATTTCTTTATGGTAGCTTGAGCGATAAGAGAGCCGAAGATTGTGATTCGAGTACTGAGTATGGCACTGAATTTTTTCAAATTCTGATCCAGATTTGCAAATTGTAATGAAAGTGTTTATAATGACGAGGTGTGAGAATTACTAAACATTAGAGCCAGAACGAAGGGAAATAAATTTCTATGGTTATTGGACTTAAAGGAGGAATGTTGCAATAACAAACCACCACCCATTTCTCCTACAGTCTTTAGTGTTTGCAGAAGGCACTCACCAAATTCTATTTATCTGTTCATCACTAACCCTTGACCGCTGTTGTTGACATTATTTATATACACTTAAGGACTGAGTGTAAGCAACCAAAAGCCAACTGCTTATGAATTCCTATGCCTGATAATGACTAATGATAAAAATTGGAATACATAGATATGACACAATAACAGTTGGTGTAGTTAATTGTTGTATGATTAATACAGTACCCCAGGAAAGAATTGACCACGTGCTTTCTCCAAAGTAAGAAATAATAAAGCTCATTAATTTTAAACGTTTCAAGACAACGATTATAGCAGCATAACTACCATTTTCATTTTTTTACAAAGGTGTTAAAAGAAAGACAGAGAAGAGCGTGATTATTACTATGTATAAATATGACTTTCTGTACTTATTAAGCAAACTATTTTTAAATATCGTATTATTCTGTTTAACATCTGCAGAAATTGTTTTATACGTACCCCCGTGTGGGTACGATGGGAATAGTATAATATAATAGCTTAAGAGCAGGATATGTGCGACTGAAAATCTGATTCTGAACTAATAATGGTAGCTTTTTTAAATTTATACCATAGTAGTAACATTTATACATGTTGCAGCCTAAATTTCATCCATTTTGCTCTAATAGTTTAGAAATTATGATTTAATTTGTTGTCACTAAAGGTCCTATACGGCAAAAAACTTTTATATTTTGCTCTAATATATAAACCCTAGGTTCAAAATACATTACGTTTTAAAATTGCTTTGGGCGTCCCTGTGTCTCCTTCAGTATAACTCCAAAAATCTTTTAACTTACAAGTGCATTTTCTCTTTTTGTCTAAAAAAATTAACTGTGTGTTTCCAAATTAAAAATATATGCTTAGACACGTCTGACAACAAATCTTAGGGCAACTCTTATTTGTTGTGTCTCTGAACAGCTGGCGCCTTGGCGCCAGGGCGGGTTTTCTCCGGGTTCTCTGGTTTCCCCCGCCACTCATTCCATGAAATTCTCCATCATCACATTTCTAATTATCCATTTCGCCTGCATTTCATATCATACTCTTCCTCATCATACCTGGTGCTTAGCAGACCACCCACTTTCAGGTCTTCACTCTGTCCGGTCCATAGATTCCTGTGCTTCCCGACAGGCGTCGGACCCTAGGCACTGGCCACATAAGGGGAGAGTAATAAGGTAAAGAAAGTGTCTCTGAACATGTGCAGCAACTTTCCTTAGCGCAACACAAAAATGCTCCGCAAGGAACATTTTACAGGAAGAAAGATGCTGAAAATATCAATAGCGAAAGAAACAGCCTAAAATTTTGAATGCATAGCTCACACCAAAATCCACGCAACAGTTAAACATGCAATAGGACATTTACCATTTTATTCCAAGACAAATTATGCATTTTTCGCATCCACAAATGTCTTAATTATTTTATAAGATTGAAATCAGAAACTTTTTTTATCGAGTCATACATATTGTTAAGAGCAGGTCAGTGCAGTTGTTCTGTGCCTAAAGACGGAAAGTAAGGGAATTAGACATAAATGATTATTTCTGCAGGTAAATTATATGATTATATTAGGCAGGGTTCAAGTCAAAGCCGGAGAATGGGAATATTTCTCAGCCGGGACTACTCCCCATCCTCCGTAGAATCTGGAAGTGTGAAGGACTGTGTAAAGTGTGTGTGTGTGTGTGTGTGTGTGTGTGTGTGTGTGTGTGTGTGTGTGTGTGTGTGTGTGTGTGTGTGTGTGTGTGTGTGTGTGTGTGTAAAGTGTGTCTGTGTGCGTGTGTGTGTGTGTGAGCGCGCGAGTGTGTGTGTGAGTAATGAATGTTGATTAAAAGACAACTTAAGGAAATCCAAAGGTACAAACAGTAAAACGGGTGAACATTATTGCCGATGAGAAACTGTTTCCGAGGCAAAAGCCGCCGATGTGATCTTAGATATTAAAGGTGGCATGCATATAAATGGAGAGAGAAAAACAGTTTTCTCGCCGCTTTGTTTTGTTGATAGTGTCTGAAAGAACAATTAATTACTTTTGAATATATCGGGTCACGGAGTGTTATGTACTTTGCACTTTAAAGCACTGTTAAGACAAATAGTGACACTTAAGCACTCCTCCCCCTTTTTTTTTCCCCACAGCTCTGTCCCAAATGCTTCAGTCAGCTCTAAACAATAGCTACTGTAACTTAAGTCTTCAACTGCACTTATCTTCTAATTGGAAAAGTTTTGAGAGGGGGTGAGCCAATGATACGTATCAATCAATTGTTATTTTAATTAATTTTTGTCAGCATTCTATTAGGTATATTTAGAAATTTTAGAGTGGTGAAAACGAACTACAGCTTATCAATATGTTGCTAAATTACGTTAAAAAAAACCAAAAAATAAATTTAGAGTACCCAACATGTATAACTTGAGAGTTATAAAGACAAGGGTGCGATATTTTACAAGACACCCTCTAGAGGATAAGCTGCTTCTATTCCATCATTTTAGTCTCCTTAATAATATATTTGAAAGTATTTGAAAGCTTTTGTAATCAATGTTTTTTATGCAGAGTGTAATTAATATATTCATGGCAAATTACACATGTAAATAAATACCTTCATGGCTACTACTTAGGCATATTGCTTGGTCACGCGGTTTAGTTGTGACAAAGTCATATATTTATGAATGGAGATTAAATGTTTTGTAGCGCCACGTCCGTCAGAAAAAAATAGAACTTCTCAATGGAGAAAGAATTATCAAAATCGGTTGAGTGGTTTTTGACATTATCTTATGCACACGCACATACAAATTTTCTCGTTTTATATTTGTATAGATTACACTTCAGGAAGCGTATTTCTGAATACGTGAGGTCGTTGAACTATGTACATACAGTTATGAAAGATTCACTATATTATGAAGCGGAATGTGTCGATCACGAAAAGAACGGAATGGTTTCATTATCAGTATATTTCTAGTCAAAAGTACGAGAATACCATTAGGAGTCACTACATTATGCATCATGTGTAATCACCATGCACTATTTTAGCACACAACATACAAGTACCAGGAAGTTTTACTATGGTAGGCACAAAATTTAATGGCGGCTGATACCGACCATTATTACTCTCTTTTTATAGAACAGTAAATAGAGGTGTCTAACAGGACTGAAAGGGCATTATCCACGATTTTCTTGATTGATAACTCACCACTAAACTGTTTGATGTATGCAGATGATCAAATAATACTAGTCAACTCAGAAGATGATTTATGCACTACTGTTTTCAAATTATCACTGATACGACCTAGAAATATCAATAAGTAAAACCAAACAATGGCTTTCAGAGGAAGGAACCATCTTAGATCTACAGTACTAGATGTACAATATTACTGAACAAGTCAATGCCATTAGCTATCTGGCTCGCAATCTCTCTTATTTCAATCCGAGAGACACAGAGATCAAACTAGCGAAATTCCAACAACTCCTATATACAATCAAGAAAACATTAATCAACAGTCAGACCAGAGACTATTTTCAAATTTTGCAAAGTGATGGCAATCCCAGCTTTACTTTATGGCTCAGAAACGTGGGCTTTAACTACAAACCAGCTGCTGAAATGAAAGTATTAACACCTTTAGCAGGTTATGCTTTGTATAATCACAAAAGCAGCGAAGAAATAAGAGAAGATCTACATGTCACAACCATAACAGAAACCATCAGCGCCTACAGAAATAACTGGTATCAACACATATTGCGAATGCTGAAAGACAGACTAAAACTACAAAGAGGGAAAAGAGATCTTGGACGCTGCAGAGATCAACTTCCATTCTGAAGCTGAACAGGACAAATGGCCTAATCCTCGAAAGTTATTGATTATTATTATTATTATTATGATCGTTTATATCACCGGCTTTACAGTGTTTTATTATACAATATCGTAAGGCTCGGTAAGCCTCTGATGGATGATGTGTTGGGCCCCCACCATTAAGTGTTGTATCAGACATAATTATAGCAAATTATCTAAAGGTTTTTTGTCTTATGCACTGGACTCTAGTTGCCAAGATCGCATGTACCCGTCGAGAGGGAGAGAGACCGGGACGCTGACCACGTCCCACCCTCCAGTACTGCACTCCATTCATAACGTCTGTAGTGAGCAGATGTGGGGGACGCAGCGGCCGGACGGTAGACCTGGTAAAGGTTGTTGTGCCGCGGGGTTAGTAATGCGTTGGGCTAAAAGTTCCCAAATTGACAGTTGTAGAATTATTTTCTCCACCAAGTACGTAATAGGTATTGTAATCCACCCAAAAATATGATACACAGACTTCACTGCATGAAAAAGAAATGGAAAAAACCATTTTTAGAACAAGCTCCGTCAGCGTGTATGTATTTATATCTGTGAACTCCATTGTTTAAAAATGAAAAGTCGGTTGAATAACAAACTTGGTATTTAAATTCAGCGTCTTCCAAGAATGCAACAAGAATGTTACAAGAAATCTTCCCAACCTATGCTTTCGTTTATATGGAAAATATTTCAAAATTTTGAGTTTCTTAGAAATGGCTCTAATAATTTTGATTAAAATACCATATTGTCACCGCGCCCGCCGCATCTAATTGCCGACAACCGCAGTGTCACCCATCGCATTATTGTCGGCACTACCGCAAAGGAGCCGAAGGAAAGAGACAGAGAATGGCCGCATTGTTGGGGCGCTTGCCGAAAGAGAGAAAAGGATAGATTCTTCTGGAGTCTTCTACTTTGTACTCCAGCGCAATAACTGAACTTTCCAGAATAGTGCCTGCGAGATATAAATAGCGGTAAAGTGTGAGAAGAGGCAGTCAGACGTATGTGAAGGTTGAGTAGTCGTGCCGACGGAGACGGACAGACGATGTGAAGAGTTGTGCCGACGGAGAAGAGTTAGTTCTTTGTGTTACGAGTTCGGAGCCGTGCTGTTGGAGAATCAGAAAAGACTTTCCTGTTGTTGCAACGAGTGTACAAAGTTACTGTTTACGGAAATAAAAGTGTTTCTTTATCTCGACTACATCTGTCTACTTTACTTCACACCCAGAAAGTCACAATATGTTGACGACATTTTTATGACGATATATATAGAACTGCCCATATAAGGTGGTGTTAAGGTGAATATCTCTTAAAGAACAGAAAAAACAAATGCCAAGAATTCCAAATCTTGTAGGAGCAAGGAGCTTTCCAAATTGTGATATGGAGAATATTTTCATGGAGCCAAACCTGAGAATTTTAAATATCATCATGCTTTTTGTACGTTCAGGCTTCCCACAATAAACTAAGCAACTTTTATTAAAACTTTTTTTTTCTAAAATGAATTGTTGAATGCTGTTATAGGATGCTTTCATTGAAAATATCTCCCTCGTGAACTCGGGGATAAAATAAAATATCAAATCAAAGAATAAGTTACTAGACATAATATCATTATTGAGCATCTGAAAACCTCAAATGGATGAAAAGTGTGCCTTTTTAGCATCATTAATCACTAAATGTTTGGTGTGCAATTCTTGATAAACTTGTCATCAACCGTTACATCTTTGGCGGCACAATTACTGGTGAGTCATATTATTTTCTCAATCATGAATTACACCCTTTATTGGGAAACGTGTGCTTCAGTATGAGACGAGAAATGTGGTATTAGCAGTGCGGTCCACCACACCAGTTTGCAATGTGCACACGGTGAATTTTAAATGAGAAATTTGATGATAGATGGATTGGACATGCTGGACCTATCATCTGGTCGCATCGTTCAGCCATCTTTAACACCCTTGCACTACTTTTTATAGCGATACATAAAACAGAAAGTAATCTTTAAGGCTTCAAAGAAGTAAGGAACGGTGAGAAGGTTATCAGGAATTCCGCAGCTAGCAGAGGCACAGTTCTAATCTATTTGGGTTTTTAGATTCCCAATAATACATATTATGTCAATTTACTTGTTCTTTCATTGGATACTTTATTTTCTCCCGGAGTTCATGAAGGCGCTCAACAATTCATTTTAGAAAAAAAATGTTTTAATAGGTAAAAGTTGCTTAGTTTATTGTGGGGAACCAGACTACACCAAAAAATTACCATGGTTTCATTTAAAATTCTAAGGTTTGGCCCCAGAGCCTCGTAAAGGGCCCCATAAAATATTTTTCATATCACAATTTGGAAGGCGCTTTGCTTCAATAAGATTTGGAATTCTTGGCATTTGGTTTTTTCTGTTTGTTTAAGAGATATTCATCTGTAACTCTTTATATATCGAATTTTCTAGGATTATCATTCATTTTTAATGACTTTTGCATAACTGATAAACTATAAAAGGTAAACAAACAAAGTTTACTACGCGAAAAATGGTCTCGTATCTCATTTGGTAGAGCATCCTAGATTCGATTCCCGGCTGTGGGATGGTCATTTTTCTCTACCCAAGATTAATTTCTATCCTTCCTAGAGTCTGGAAGTTTGAATGACAATATGAATGTGTGATTGATCAGATGTATCAAATCCAAACAAAATCTAGAAATGCAATGACTTAATACCACTGCCGATAGTATAAATATTTATTTGTTAACGATGCTATCAACTGGAACAATGGAAGCGGAAGAATAAAAAATGTTTATCTCTTCAAAGCATAAAATTTAGGTCAAATGCATTTCTTGTTGTGGAATTAAGCATTTCCGAGATAGTCCTTGATATTGGCCTCAATATTAAAATACTTAATACTTTCTCAAATGGGAAGGGGTTATTCCTTTAGCTTCTCTTCCGCTTCTTTTTGTTCTTTTGTTTTTTGGCCATGCAAAAATTCGTTTTGAAAGCCATCACAGCAATTTGAGTGTCCCTTAAAGCGTATAGCATTTCCCTAGTCCTTTTGTGCCTACAAGTAAATGTAGAGTAAGATAAATGTTTATCTCGATTAGCATAAATTAGATAGAAGATTAAGTGTTTGTGAGAATAATTTGTACAGGATGAGTAGAGAAAGTCACGTGAGTGCAACTCATCACATGTCTTTATTGATGATGTACCTCTCTGTTTGCAGGGAGGAGGAGAAGAAGAAGAAGATGAAGAAATGGAACACGTGGAAGAAAAGGAAGGAAGGAAGGAAGGAACGACAGAGGCTGTGGAGCGTAAAAAAGGAATCCGGTATAGTCAACTTGAGGCAGTGTCTCCATATGTCACTTCCCTTCCACTTGAGATCCTCTTTCTTTTCCGGCAGTGAGTTCCTTTTCCAACCTGTTTAACATATTTTCAAGGTGTCACATAAAGATGCGACAGGTCACAATAGCGGTTCTCAATATGTGGTTAGCGTACCAACAGTACTGCCGAATGGTGGCCATATAAAATACATTATTATTTATTATTATTATATTATTATTGTTGTTACTGTTCTTCTTCTTCTTCTTCTTATTATTATTATTATTATTATTATTATTATTATTATTATTATTATTATTATTATTATTATTATTATTATTATTATTATTATTATTATTATTATTATTATTATTATTATTATTATTATTATTATTATTATTATTATTATTATTATTATTATTATTATTATTATTATTATTATTATTATTATTATTATTATTATTATTATTATTATTATTATTATTATTATTATTATTATTATTATTATTATTATTATTATTATTATTATTATTATTATTATTATTATTATTATTATTATTATTATTATTATTATTATTATTATTATTATTATTATTATTATTATTATTATTATTATTATTATTATTATTATTATTATTATTATTATTATTATTATTATTATTATTATTATTATTATTATTATTATTATTATTATTATTATTATTATTACTATTCTTATTCTTCTTCTTATTATTATTATTATTGTTATTATTATTCTTATTATTATTATTGTTACTGTTCTTATTATTATTCTTATTATTATTGTTGTTACTGTTCTTATTATTATTTATTATTATTTATTATTAATTATTAAATATTAATTATTATTATTATTATTATTATTATTATTATTATTATTATTATTATTATTATTATTATTATTATTATTATTATTATTATTATTATTATTATTATTATTATTATTATTATTATTATTATTATTATTATTATTATTATGATTATTATTATCATCATCATTATCATTATTATATTATTATTATTATTATTATTATTATTATTATTATTATTATTATTATTATTATTATTATTATTATTATTATTATTATTACTGTTACTATTATTTCTTTACAAGTAATAGGCCGTTAAAATCTTTATGGGGTTAATGGAAACTGTCCATCGTAAGACATTGAGAGTTCCATGCAATTATGTTTTATATAATTTCTATCCTACTTTCTGTATCCAATTTGTTCGTATCCAACGCGATTGAGCTACATCTAATTTTTTCATTCAGCGACATGAAAACAGCCAATCAAGGTCAATAACGTAACAATATGGTGGACTGCGCATGCAACATGTAGTCAGCTGTTATATATGTACGACTTCGTTTGAGTTTGTGCTGCAGCAGCTGTTCGTGTCTCTGAAATCATTTACACGTAATTTGGCTTCAGCACGATGGAAGAGGTTGAAAAATAAATATTCGTCAATTCGTAGATAATTGCGATAATTTTCCGGGTCTTCAAATTTCAATTTAGTTGGTAAAAGACCTTGGCCCGTGTCCTGTTCTCTTCTTTATAATCACAAGTCTTACTCCTACATCTTCTCTAGTTTCCGAGAGTCATGTAAATATATCCTAAACCTATATCTACTTAATACACGAGTCACTATATAAATATTTCCGTCCGCCATGTCTATTTCTCATGCTTGCTGCTGAACTGTCTCTTGTCTTTGGACCCAAATGCATCATAGTGTGACAGACACCGTTTCTTTAGTGTGCAATTCAATTGGATACGAAAAGTTTGGTGAAAAATGTTCGACCGTGGGACGCCGGCTTTGTACTGTCGCTGATGTTGCTTTACTTCCTGTATCACATCCTATTCTTCCATACGTTCTTTTATATCAACTTTCTTAGTCGATCTGCTTTTGTTACACCCAGTATTCACCTTTAAAATCTCATCTATGCAGTTTCTAAACTTTACTTCTTCCGATTTCTAACTATCCATGTTTCACATCCGTATTTCAATGCTGGTTTAGTTATTATTTTAGAACTCGCAGTATTATTTACTTTGTCATATCCTTGCCGAAATTTATTGTTATATATTCATTATGTTTCTTGTATTTTTCAATATACTTTACTTTCAATAACTAATATTTGGGACCCCAGATACCTGAACTTGCCACTTGTTCAATTAATTTTTTCTTAAGATTTTCTTGATGTTACATTTAACATCATATAGGATTCACTCCCTTTACAGTGGTGTTAGTCTTTGATTACTTTTGATTATTACACTAAATTGACACTCTCATTCATACTTACAAACTCAAATGAAGATGGAGAACTATCCTGCTTAAAAACAATTCCCACCTTCGGCCGGGAATTGAACCCGAGACCTATGACTGACCAATATTTGGAGTCAATTTTGTTGATAGGCAGCAGAAAATAGGAAACATAAATGTCTGCAATTACAGCACATTCAGAATGACTTTCTCTATCCATTGATAAAAGAACTACCATAATTACAAATTATTATTCTTTCTATTGCTAATCTAGATAAACACTTGCAGAAATGGTTTTACTGTATACTTCCCCGTAGACACAATTGGAATATGGGAATACAGTAGGGCTAAATAATGGTCAAACATTTTAAGAGGTGGTCGCGTTGTGAAATTTAATTCTCTTTGCATGATCAGCAGAGTGTGATAGAGACAGGAACAAATAACGTGACTTCGCATTGGAATGAACCATTAGTATTAAAAAATTGAAACAAGAAACAGGAAATAACCTGGAAAGGGTTAACCCCATAAAAGTAGGTATTTTACATAAATTGTGTGCCTTAGCGAGATATTAATTTTTGTACAGTAAGTTTTTGTGGGAGATTAAGAAATAATGACCAAATTCTCATGACCAGAGATCAAGAAGATAACTAAATCCAAATATCTGGTGTTTGGAGACACAAAAGAAGAAATGGAAGGAGGGAATAAACTGAAATGCTGTAATGAAGTAGAATATTTAGGAGTTAAAATAAAAAACAAGGAAAAATACGATGAAGATATCAAACGCAGAAATTCTATGGAATTCTATGGGATACAAATATTAGAAACAAAACAAAGAGACATACACTACCGCTCAAAAGTTTTTGAACAGCCTGTTCTTTTGTAATTAACAAGTGCACAATGCCAAACAAAGCCAGTCATATTGTGTATGCAGAAATGCATGGAAACATAATTGAAATTTATTATGCTACGTTTAGTTTGTCAATTGTGTGCATTTTATAGGGAAATTTACCCTAATGTTGTTTTGGATGTGACAGTATGTCTGTGATTCTCTAGATATCGTTCACAGACGTTCTGTAAATAGTAAACAGTAAACAGCACTTTAGTGCTTCATAAGCAGGTAAATGGTACACATTGTTATTGCTCAGTTGAAAAGTGTGAAATAGGTAAAAGAAGGGACTTTCAGCAGAAAACTTGTGCAATAGTCAGCTTATATAAAGCATGCCACACCATGCGTCAAGTTGCCACACAAGAACAAGTGTCCTTGGAAAGTGTCCGTGAAGAGGTATGTAACTGCAAATAGCAATAAGGATCGTTGTCGAAAGGGGAGGCCCACGGTGAACTCGAAACGTGAGGATAAACATTTAAGTGACCAGCAAATGTGATCGTTTCAAAACATCACACATGCTGACAGCGGAACTGGACCAACTGAGGGATGAATCTGTGAGTGTTTCTACAGTGAAGGGATGACTTCAGGATGCACATCTGAAAGGTTGCATTCAGGCAAAGAAACCCCTATTGAGAGCTATCAATAAACGGGCAAGATTACAACAGGCAAACCGTCATGTATGCTGGACTGTTCATCAGTGGAAACAGGTGTTATTTACTCATGAATCTAAGTTTGAGCTATTTAGCTCAAAACGTGGCCAGCTTTTCCGACGTGCAAAAGGTGAATGCATGGCATCCTAGTGCATATCAAGCATGGAGATGGTTCACTGTTTGTATGGGGTTGCTTTGGTGGCGATAGGACAGGCGAAATTGTGAAAATAGAAGGAATTTTGAAGAAAGAGCATTATCACAACATTCTCCAACTCCATGCCAAACCATGTGGGATGCGGTTAATTGGCAAGGGTTTCACTCGGCAGCAGGACAATGATTCCAAGCATACATCTTTACTCTGTAGAAGATACATTGAACGATTAGAAGAGTGACAAGACCAGAATATCATGGTTTGGCCCCCACAAAATCCTGACTACAATCCTATTGAACTACTATGGGATCACGTGGACAGAGAGGTCAGAAAGAAACAGCCCTCTAATGTATTGTGGAATCAGGTGCAAAGCGTATGGAGAGATATTTCTGAAGACACACTGGCGCACTTAATACAAAGTAAGCCCAAAGTTTGCAAAGTCGTAATTAAAATAAAGGGAGGTTACTTTAAAGAAAGCAAAATCTAACATACATTGCTGATTTTCATTAAATATACTGTTGTGACATATTATGTCTCTTTTATTCCATTGTTTTAATAAATCGTAGGAATGAGGTGTATTCAAAAACTTTTGAGTGGTAGTGTATAATAGTATTGTTC
Organism: Tenodera sinensis; assembly: GCA_030765045.1. Lineage (NCBI taxonomy): Eukaryota > Metazoa > Arthropoda > Insecta > Mantodea > Mantidae > Tenodera > Tenodera sinensis. Next base: position 55,302,487 of record CM060963.1, on the reverse strand, counting down.
AAGGTGTAATAACTTGGTGGTAATACATGGCCACTTAAACGCAATTCACAAATTAAATTACTGGCAACATAAATGTTCTCCTGACGACAGGCAGCGAGAATTTTGAGAAGACATAAAATAAGAAGCAATTTCATTAGGAATTTTCTGGGAGTAAAATCAACAATTTTGAATGAGATTACATTCAAACAATTGAAATGGTACGGACATGTAATAAGAATGCCTGTAGACATTATGCAGAAAAAACTTTTGGAATGGGTACCAAAAAAAAGGTCTGATGTGTTGCACTCTTATGACTTTCTCTACTCTTGAACTAACCATTCTTACACACTCTATCTCTTATTCCTCTATCTTGGGGGTGGGGTTTAAGGGCCCGTCGGCAGCTAGGTCATGCGGGTCCTCTATCTTCTTTGTGTTAGTTGAGATAAACATATTTCTGTAAATCATCTATTTGCTTCTTTCCTTGACGGTGCACGTGTAATATTAGAATACAGTAGGCTTTGAGCGATAGTCAAATCTTTTAAAGCTTTGAGATTCCGTTCTCTTTGTACGCTTAACATAAAAAAGAAAGAACAATGATGTTCCATTTCACCAAAGTTGTTTTCCGAAACTGACACAAATAACAAGGAATATCTCAGAAGTGGTTCACTCTACAAAAAATTATCTAGACATGAATTGTGTTTTAGCGAGGTCTAGATTTTTTGTATAGTAAGATTTTGTCTACGTCTTACGGTTTATTCAAAAGTCATCCAGAGTAAACATGTACATTTCATTTGTCATACAAATATCTTAAACATATGGCATTTTAATCAAAATAGTGAGAGCCATTTTCAAAAAAATCAAAATTTTTGAAAAATTTTCCATGTATTAGGTAGTTTAGTGTGGGGATAATTTCTTCAAAATCTTCGTGTTGCATCCTTGCAAGACATTAAACTTAAATACTAACTTTGGTTTTTAACCGACTTTTAGTTTTTGAGTTATGCTGTCGATACACACGCACGCACGCGCGCGCGCGCGCGCGCGCACACACACACACACACACACACACACACACACACACACACACACACAAGGGCCTTTTTCTAAAAATGCTTTTTTTTTTATTCAGGTGGTATCAAAACACCACCATTTCGCCATTTTCGGCAAAATCTCGACATCGAATTTTTGAGTGGAATACAATACTTCCTCTACTTACCATAGAGAAAGTAATAGAAAGCGAGAATAACCATCAATAACTTGGAACGATATCACACAGGCAATGAAGAGAGTGAATTTGAAAAGTGAACACTGCAACAACAGAGAAGGAGAAAGACTATCGGAATATATATTACACATTTAAAACCCGATTAAATAATAATAATAATAATAATAATAATAATAATAATAATAATAATAATAATAATAATAATAATAATAATAATAATAATAATAATAATAATAATAATAATAATAATAATAATAATAATAATAATAATAATAATAATAATAATAATAATAATAATAATAATAATAATAATAATCAAAACATACCTTTCATTTGTGAGTAAGATATCTTAATTATATAATAATTTAATAAAAATTGTTAAGAGCCAGTTTTAAGAAAATCGAATATTTTGAACAATGTTCCACGTAAAGGGTAGGTAGTATGAGATGACGGCATGGTTTTAAAAAATTTGGAAGGCGCTTAACTGAGTTATCAAGCTTAGTAGGTATTTATCAGTCTTTTCGTGTTTTAATTATGCTATTCGTAGTTGGACACACATACACAAACACACAGTGCTTCTTTTATGCAGAGGTCTCCAAACATGTATTACCAGTAATATCTCGGCATCCAGTATTTGGCTGGAATACAATATGGTTCCTCTACTTACTGGAAGTAGGACGCAGTAGGGAAATCAAATCTCGATGAAGCTACACATCCACGCCTGCTGCGATAGTATCTATCCGCGTGGAGGTTTAACAGCTGCGTTGTGTGATAAGGTGCTTTCATAGCTAGGAGATTCCATCGCATTTTTGTTTCCTTTGGGGACAGCGTTGTGCTATTTGGAACAGTTATCTTACAGGTGGTGGCACCAAGCGCTTTTCACATACTTGGGCGCATTTCAGACAGTATATGTAAAATGGAAATTGTAGTAATTATGTCCTTCCATAAAAGTGCATATGGATCAGAATATGATTAACCATTTAAGACAAAAAGAAATCACGAGCCCTGGTCATTCACACGACAGATGCCAAGCATGACCATTATGTTACTGAAACACCGTGCAAGTTAGGTATTATAACAATAATAAACCTTACGATGGAGAATGCAACGGTTCCCCTGTTGTTCGTAGAATTCCATAGTTCATTTCGGTAAGATCTCTTTCGAACCTTCTGCAATCCTTAGCGAAATAATATGTATGAGATAAAATCACAGTACACTGATGCAGTATTATTAAAGAAAACCATATATCAATCTTTTACCGTGTATCCTCAGCTAATTATTCCTATGGCAGACACAACATTTAATGGCGGGTGGTAGGAGGAGCTACTCAACGCAACATCCAATTAGAGGCTTGCCAGGCCTTGCAGTGTTGTATACTTAAACCTGTAAAGCGAGTGATATAAGTATTATTTGCGCCTACAAAATTTGTTTGTACAATAGGAAAGAGAATTCTGGTGGTCAGATATCAGCTTTCACTAAATTTTGTATGCCATGGTATTGTCAGATGTACAGCCCAAATGATCATAACATAAACTTAATGTGCCATTTTACAAGTTAGTTTTCCGCGTCGCTATGAGTTTTCTTAGCAAGAACTTTTGTCAACAATTTTCATAATTTCTTTAGTAATTGAAATCTGTTATAAATTAAATAACTAACAAATGTATGTAATTTGACGATTAATTATACCCATGATACAATATAACTAACAATTTTCAGTACAGTTAATCCAAAAACAAACATAAGTAAATTTACTGTATTTTTTCAGTAGTATTCTTCAGAAATGTGTGCTTTTTAGAACGTCAGATACTGACTTATTAATAAATCTGTCTTTACTTAGCTTCATCCTGTTCATCAGTGATTTCATTCATTGTGAGTAGACGTTTGGCTGTGAACTAATCATGGGACTGAGTGTTCATGAAAAGTGGACGGACGAGTACACTAAACTAATTATCCAGGAAATTCACAGGTACGCTTCTGCTCTATGTTCCTTTATTGAAGCTCAGACCCTTTCAGTTGATGGAATCATTAAAATACGCCAGCATGGCAGTTTGCTTAACCTTAACGTATATTCCTTAAAACACAATTTTCAACAAATATTCCTCCCAGTTGAACACAGTGGCTAATACTTATAGAATAATTAAAACAAACTTATCATCATCCAGGAAGAGTAATAAATCAGTTATAATTTCACTGAAGAAAGCCTACCTACGTGTTACACTCACATGACTTTCTCTACTCTTAAACAAATCATTCTTACAAACGCTTATTCCTCTATCTACTTCATGCTGTATTTACGATTATTCAAAGATAGATTAGTCTTATTTATCTACTGTCATTTTGGGAGCATTAGCATTGTTGCAACACTATTTTTTTTCCTCTAATCAATTGCAGAAGAATTTTTTTCTTAGGTACACGAACAATTTACAAAACATTCCTAACTCATATTGATATTTTGCATTTTTCTCCTGGAAATTTCAGCACAATCAATATTTACTGAGGAAATCTAAAATTAGAGACTACACGAATTGTCAGCTACAAATAGTATATATAGGGAATAAAAACCTTACTGTTATATATGAATTAAAATATTTGTCAGTAAAATAAAAAGAATTTAAAATTAGAATTAAATTGTGGTCTTAAATGTAGATAGATTTACTTAATAGTGGATTGGGGTAGATCATTAAACACCTGTAATCACCAACGCTAGTTTTATTTTTGGCAAGTATTATCTCGAGGATCTGTCTAATATTGTACCACCATAATTTTGAGCACTGTTTGTGGACAAGTTAGAATTACTCTAAGTTCCCATCAGATAATGGTATGGGCTGGTAATTAGATTATAGATTGATTACTTATTTCACTAATAAACAAAGGTTTACAGCAAGAATTGCATTTAGACCCAGTTACAACGCGGAATACCTTCTTTTGGATTTAAGTGTTAAATTAACCTTATTATAATGTCACAAAAACTTGCACCATAATAGTGGAAAAATTCGTAACAAGCAAATAGATAATTCATAGGAAATAAATGTCTTTAGGGCATTTCTGAAGTAAAAAAAAAAATGTTTTTTTTTTTTTTTTTTTTTTTTTTTTTTTTCTTTTCACTGTTAAAATCTCCTCCTTTTCCGCATCCATTGATATACAATACATGGGTTGTTGTACATTTTATAGTTGCTAAAATCCATTTATATAACATCCTACACCTGAAACGCCCTTTCCTATTGTTTTCATCTTGCCGTAACTTATACTTTTCTAAATGTAGACACAATTTCCACCAAAACCATTGCATCAAGGAAGCTCAAATTTTCTGAGGCGTTAAATCATTTCATGAACTTTAAAACGAGTGAAGCAGTTTTGCCACACTTTACATACAATTTAGGTATATAAAGTTACGTATTAAAAATTGAGCTAATTTTTTAAATTATAAACAGCAATTTTCACTATGAAATTAGTTTTGAAAAGCTAATCCACTAATTTTCTCAGAAATTACTGTGTTCTGGTTTCACCATAAATTTATACTCGTTAGAACAGAGGGCTCTTCAAATAAGTGCACCAAAGTGAACATCAGCATACTAAAATTATTTGTTCTGTGTATTAATTTACATGGATGTGACATGCCTTGCTTTTTACCTACAAACTTGATTTTCATACATTGTATCCTACAATGATTATTAGATGATGCTCACATTAGAATATTGACATATATTTAGTTTCACTACTAAATAGGGGAAGTAATGTATTGACCCAAAATTTCCATGTCAATATATTTTGAGGCCCTTGAATAAAAAAGCATTTTTAGAAGAACGTCCGTTTGTGTGTGTGTGTGTGTGTGTGTGTGTGTGTGTGTGTGTGTGTGTGTGTGTGTGTGTGTGTGTGTGTGTGTGTGTGTGTGTGTGTGTGTGTGTGAACAGCGCAACTCAAAACCAAAGTTGGTATTTAAATTTAATATATTTCAGGAATGCGACATGAAGATTTTGAAAAATATTCCTCCACTCTAAACTACTCTTTAAATGGAACATATTTATTTTTTCAAAAATGGCTAACGATTTTGATTAAAATGTCTAATATGTTTATGGCAAACGAAAAGTACATTTTGAATTTTCTGGCTTTAGTTATGTCCAAATGTTTGTGGAGTGAACCATTTCGGAGATATTCCTTGTTATTTGTGTGACTTCTGAAGTATTTAAACTGTTCTCTTGCCCATGCAAAGAGAACGGAATTTCACAACCTTCATAGGGCGACCAGCTTTAAAATGTGTAATACTTAAAACCTACAGCATTCCCAATTCCCCTTGCACTTACTAGCAAATTAACAACAATCTCGTTGTTTGGGGACGTTCTTTAATATAAACAATATGATATAAACCCTCATGGTTTAGCTCATGTAAATAAACTGTTTGCGACCTATAATATCGAAATTGCTGGTTTGCTATTACGTTCCTTCAAACTGTAAATTATTTTCCAGAACTAACACCTCTGCTAACCATTAGATAATGCAGCGCCCCAGAGAGTTTGGTGACAGAAGTATTAGTTTGAAAACTTACAGCATGCTATCAATAAGTACCTACACTTCTGTGTTAAAATGCTCTTAGAAAGAGTATTTTCAATACAGATAAAATACTTCTGAACGAATGTTCGAGCATGTATGTACTTGTGCGGAAACGATGTGTTACTTAGCGCGTAAAGCACTCATTTCATAAAAACAAAATTCCTTTAACGGGTATCAAATCTCACAAGGTGTTATTCTTCTATCTTCATCGTGTTAGTTGAGATAAACATTTGCAGTAATTACCTTATTGCTCGTTTTCTTGCACGTGCAACGAGAATGTGGGAATACAGTAGGCCTTGAGCAATAGTCAAATCTTCTAAAGCTTTCAAACTCCGTTCTATTTGAACAATTAACATATAAAAAATGAATAGCGATCTTCCATTTCACAGAAGTATTAGTTCTCCAAAATAACGAGGCATATCTCCGAAAGTGTTCACTCTACAAAATATGTATCCAGACATAAATTGTACGTTTTAGCAAGCTCTACATTTCTTGTAGTGTAAGATTTTGTCTATCTCTTACGGTTTAGCAGTTATGCAAAAGTCATCCAGAGTAAGAAAATTCAAGATATGCATTTCATTTGACATAGAAATATCTCAAACATACGGCATTTTAATCAAAATCGTTAGAGCTGTTTTCGTAAAATTTTCCATGTAAAGGATAGTTTCGGGTGGAGTAATTTTCTTCAAAATCTTCGTGTCTCATCCTTGAAAAACATTAAACTTAAGTACCAACTTTGGTTTTTAACCGACTTTTCGTTTTTGAGTTATGCTACCCACAGACTCTCTCTCTCTTTCACACACACACACACACACACACACACACACACACACACACACACACACACACACACACACACACACACACACACACACACACACACACACACACACACACACACACACACACACACACACACACACACACACACACACAGAACCTTTTTCAATTTTTTTTTTTATTTTTTTTTTTATTCAGGGGGCCTCAAACATAAACATATATTCCCGGTGAAGTCTCAACATCGAATTTTTGGGTGAAAATAATACTTCTAATTTACGTAGTAGAGAAAGTAAAAAAGAACTGCTCGCATATCTGTGATGTGCATATATATGTTTATGTGCGTGAACATCATAACTCAAAAACTAAATATGGAGTAAACCCAAATCTTGTATTTAAACTCAGGCCTTCCAGAGATGTGACAAATATTTTCTACAACAGCTTCTCCCACTCGTAACTACGCTCTACGTGGAACAAATTTCGTATTTTCGACTGTCTAAAACTTGCCCTGCCAGTTGTTATTAAAATACTTGTTAAAATATTTACATCACAAGTAAATGTAAATGAATTTTCTGGGAATAGCCTCTGAAGCCTTCGCCAATTCTGAAACAGTTTGTATAGTTGGTAGACTGTAAGAAATTTACAAAATACAGTTTTAAAATGTAGATGTTGTTAAGTCATACAGTAATTTCAAATAAAATTGTTATTGCGTAATCTATTTCCGAGATATTGTTTGTTATTGTTTCAAATATTTATACCTACTGTCTTTAAGTATATGCAAATGTATTAATGAAGATTTTATCTCGACTATCAAGAGGTAGATGGAGGAATAAACGTTTGTAAGAACAGTTCTCGACCTGAATGATTTCAATAAAAATGTCCAAAAATGTAAAAACAAATCAATTTCATTCAAAATAAGCATTATCTAAAATGCACATTCCTGATATTTCTTTTTACTCCCATCCCATCAGTTTTAGCGTTAATTTTATCAATGTTCTATGGAAACATTTCCTAAACGGTAATTCTTCATAGAATGATGGTTTGGTTGTTATAACGATGAAAATGGAGTGACATTATTTAGGTATATTGTATTATAGGCATAAAATAAGATGAGTTCGTTAAATTCACTGCATTTGTGTATTAATATATTTAATGCAAAAATATGATCAACGCAAGAGGCTGTTTGTTCTTGTAATAAAATGCATTGAGGTATTATCTGTATATATAATACAGAGGCAGTATTAGCACGGTCATCATCACATAGCTGCTTCCTATTGGTTCATCGCTTTCCCTGGGCAGCCCAGGTCTTCGAACCTGGGACTGCTAGACACTTTCGCCCTAGACTTGCTTCAAATCGCAATTGCCCATTAATTAAGTAAACTCATTATAATCTCTATATCCGCTATCTTTCAGATATCTCTTTTCATATAAAAAATATTTCATAATTTTTAAATTGCTCTTTAAATTTTCAGGGGCTAGACTTTCTAAATTTCAAATGTGTGTTTAAGAATAAGAATAATCAAAACTGAAATCATGAGGGATTGAATGTGTTTCTGAATCATTATCTTGACTCCTCCCACTAAAATCAAGTTATGGATTTTAAACAAATTATATCCAGAAGTTTTCTTATTTTCAATTTATTTTAATACCTGCTGCAATTCCTAAAATTCAATATGATGTACCTACTTCTTGCACAGGAATTAATTATTTTAATTTTACTAAGCTTGCTTCATTTGTTTGTGTCCAAATATTTGCATATTATCTTATGTATTATATATATAATATGTATAATTATATGTGATATACTTTTTCTTTCCTTATTTTTCCTGTTTATCATTGGGTTGATTTACATTTTGTTATCATACTAAATTCATAGACGCCTGCACACCCAGACTTTAGGGTTAAAGAGGAATAATCCTGCTAAATGAAAATTACTAACCTCTAGCCGGGAACCAAAGCCAGGACCTTTGGCTTCTCTTGTTCAAAGAGACCCTTAGTTATCTTTAGACATAAAAAGGCATTTCCATTCGGTTTTCTTTCTTCTCTTTTGCATTTTCCCTTTGTATGTGATATTCTCCTTTATTTTCCGCAGTTTTAACTAAGCCCCAAAAGTAAGGCTTCCTTGCTGCTTTATTTAGAACTTGTAGTAAACTGTCTTCACCTTTTCTTTCACATACTGTCGTACTTTTACTCAATAGCAAGATTTTACAGAAAATATTTGAGCAGCATAACTCAAAAAGGAAAATGTATTATAAAAACAAAACTTGGTACTTAATTAATTGAACATATAAAATATGAACATATGAACAAAGTAACACCGTTTCTTTTTGTTTTATTAAAAAGTACTTTAGCGGTTTTGTTAATGTCTTATATTTAAGAACTTTGCATAACTAATAGTAGATATAATCTGAATAATTGTTATTAGAAGGACCTATGCAATTTCTTTCATTCCGAATAAATGTGTATTACTAAGTAACTATACGAGATAGGCAAGACTTAACACACACACAAATAGTAGATTTCGTTGAAAAATACGATTTATACAAAATAAAAATTTTGTGTTGATTTCCCACTTTTTCGTTCCTATTGATTTGAGTTATCCAACACTTCTGCATTTTTAAGATACATCATCATTGTTATCTTCCTGCAAAGATATGCGACTTGAAAGGCAGCATATAGCGATGCGCTTTTTAATCTCTTGAATATCGCTTCGGCTTCCTATATCTCCCTGTACCTATAACGTAACATATAGTTCAATAATTTCTGCAAATATTTATAGATAGAAAAATAAGATTTTGTAAGAACAGGACGAATACAAAAGAGATACAAAACTAAACGATGTTGTATATCTTAAACTATTTTCTATTGCAGATACGTCAACTGTCTAATATACCTGTATGTTTATATATCTGACAAACAGAACGTCCACGCACCTTGAATCTTGCTACACTGTGAAGCACTGTGCAGATGTATCTGCATTTTTGTTTTTGTTTAACTACATTTCATATTGTGCGTTATGTTTTTGTTTAAATTTTTATGATAGGTAAAACAAAACCTAATTAGCGTCATATACTATTTTTCTTCTTCATTATGATTATTACTTTTGAAAATTAACATATATCGGGATACAGATTCTAATATTTTAATAGTGTCTTTCTAAAACCCCAACGCTTTTGAGAAGGTTTAAAATAGTTTCTCTTTTTGCCACAGGATCAACAACTTAAATGACTAACAAGAAAATTAATATTGCAAATGAAATGATTAGAATTACTTTCTATAACTAAGACATTCGTAGATGAAGTTCAGTTTAATGGATTATTGCACCTATCCCCTAAAAAGTGGTCCTTGCAATCTTTGTTTCGAAGCCAATATTCAAAATATCCCAAAGAAAACAAATTCAAAGTTGTGTTAATTTACTAAACAAAACTAATTTTATTGAAGGGTTATATTCGGCTTTATATTACTAGAAAAAGTTGTGACTTATGAAGGTCCTAAAACTATTGTAAGTACCTTTTACCTACAGATTACCTAAAGTGCTGAAGTAAGTTAAACATTAGTGATATACGAGGCAGAATACGCCCATTGCAAAAGCAATAACCGAGAATATAAACGCCGTTTTAGTAACTAGGCATACTCAGAAAACTTACAAACAAACAAACAAACAAACAAACAAACAAACAAACAAACAAACAAACAAACAAACAATAATTGTATATTTGAAGGGAAGCTAATTTTAGCCAATGTGTCGCTGCATTTAAGCAAAAACTTCGTGAAGGTATAGCAAGATTCTGAATGGTCTATGTGTGGAATTTGGGGTGTTTAACCTACTAATAAATTAGTGAGGAGATCTGTAGCAATGTAGTTCATTTTGGCGATAGATATGCTGTGTCGTTAGTAAATAAAAAGTTTAAATTATACTGGAATTGAATCACAGTATTTAATTAATAACATAAAGGCTCAGAATTGGAAGACATTATACATATGCAATGTATTAAAACATTCTAAAGGTACTAATAACGTAAAATATGTAAAAATACGATGCAAATTAGTGCTTTAATCATTTTAGTTTCTATTACATACTTAAACAATAAATATATTGCTTGACATTAAGCTCAATATCATTATTTCAGGCAATGCTAAAAGGAAAAGTCTCTCATTTGCCTCCAAACTGTGATGTTTATGTACTTTTGATATACATTAATATACACGTATTATATTGAGAGATTAATGCACTTTATTGTAATGTAGAACACAAATATTACTTTTAGAATAGATTAAACATTTTAATCGAATGGCAAAATATATTTTATGAATAAAGCTTTTCTTTCGGTAATTTTTCAAATTATGTTAATCTATATAAATCAGTGTTGTCTGTTCGAATTGAGAAAGATACGGAAGAAATAGTCAAAGGCGAAGTTGTGCAAAAAAATACCTTTAAAAAAGGCTAAAAAGGACAAATAAGCACCCCCTCAAAAGAAAAAGCTAAAATTCTCAAATCCCAAATGTTAGTTATAATATTTAAACATGGCCTATAAGAAGTTCAACTCGCCCCCGTTATGGGAAATTTTGCAATTAAAGCTAAGAAACTCGTTGTCACAAAACAAAGAACTGATAGCGAAGCAACCGTCATTTGTTGAAAATTATTTTCCTTCGGTTTATTAGTGGACAGTGCTTAGAAGTGAACTAGTCAAAAAGAGCTTGGTTCCAGCTATATCATTGTTAGTAATAGGTACAATAAAAGTTAGCGGACAAGTACGTTGGATCGGGTACTGTGGAATTGTATTTCTCTCCTCCCTTTTTGGATAAACCTCTCGTCACGAAGAAGTATCCCTCAGTGACAGGCAGTGTTCCGCAACACAACTGCGGAGCCATCTAGCGCCAGAATGCTGAAGCTCCACCACATGTTTGGCAATTCCCCCCTCCCTTCACTACTCTCGCATGTTAACAGCACAATCGAAGCCTGGACTGCTCTTCACTTATTAAAGCTCATTAATAAACAGTGTTATAGCAGGGTGCTTAGATATATGATCCCTAGAGTTCACGCTTCGAGTCCCGCCCCGAGGGTACCCTGATGGCTTTTGGAAACACACAATGCATTACTGTGATGATGAATGTTGTTCTTGATTTCTACCATTCAGACGCCGCCGTAACAAGAGTGTTCTGGGAATTAGGGAAACAGTTCCTCGGAATTGAACCTTGGACATCAAACATTCAGCTGTAGCCATTCAAGGCTGGGTTTCCTTACTTATAAATGCATTATCAGCTTTACATTTTAATACTAAGGCTTTGTATAAGTAATTTAATACGTGTAAGAATTTCCGCCATTGCAAAAATAAAATCAGTGTTGTGTTGTAATTAAAGTAACGATTTCTAAAGAATTTATCTAAGGAGATCTAAAATCAAGAGTTTTTTTTAAGTGTATAATAAAAATAAAACGACTGTTTCATGCATAGAGACCCTAAATTATCATATACGTATTTGACCTGGCCATTCTTTTGTCTCTTAGCAATTATCACTTTGGTCATCATATTGTTTAATCAGTGTCGCCAACTGTATCGCATAAATCGTTGAAAAGGAATTTATTGCACTTTACAATCGATTAGCAATCACACTAGCATCCATTTCTATTTGATGATTGTTTTTTTAACAATTGTTCTCTTAATACTTATGCCCTTTTCGAGAATTTATTACTTAGGTCAGACGCTTATGATATTAGTTGTGATAAAACGCACAAGTTCTAAAAATTATTATTAATTATATAAATTATTATTAAATAAAGAATGTAAATATTATGTTTACCAAATTGAGCAACCCAAGTTATTAAACAATACTTCTATAGACTTGGAGAAGTTAATTCTGGTGGTTTATCTTGCTTTATCTGACTTTTCAATAGTATATTGCGACATCAGTGTGGTAAGCATCTTTTACCAACGTTGGGGAAAACTTTGACAAAACGAAAAGTCGACTTTCCTTTTAATTTACGAATTTTGCCATGCACTTAACACGTGCACATATACTATTGCATACTATGTATGTTGTGCGATGGGTAGTTATATCAATTGAATTGTAATAATTGAGATATTTGCTTAATTATTTATATATACCCACATTTTAGAGATGTAGGTCTATAAAATGTTGCTATGGGAACAATATTTGTAAATTCTTCTTCTTTGTGTCGCCATATTATCTTGTAGTTTTATAGTTGATCCTAGCAATTTGATTTATTTTACTTCATTATTAAAAAAAATTATAGGGGACTTGTACAATGTTTTGAAAATAGAAAATACTTAGAAAAATGGATGCGAGAAGTTCATATACAGCGTTATGTGCTGGCCTAGAAATGGCATACTTTTTATATACGAGTAGAAACAACTGAATAGTGACAGCACTGTAAAAATTATAACGTAAAAAATCCAAACCAAAAACAATTATTTCATAAATAGTTAGTCCTATAAAATTATTTGAATAAAACAATATGTGTTAAAGATTTCTATATTTTTATTTTGAGTAGTAGATACGTTTTTGTTTATCTCTTATTCATCGGTTTATTAAACTCCCTCTGAATGAAGAGGTTCTCCCCTCAAACAATTCAAAATATGCATTTGTCTTGCATGCATACATCTGACAGCTATAGGTAGTATTTTAATAAAAATAATCAGAGACATTTTTGACAAAATTGTAGGTAAATATCGAAAAATCTTCAATGTAAAAGGTGATTTGGATTGGGGAGGTTTTCTTAAAAGTCGTATATTTGGTAAACATAACAGCAAGTTTGTTATTTATAGGACATTTAGGGTGTGCTATTCACAAACACACATGCAAGTTACCTTTTTTTCCCTAATTTTCATGATTCAAGGAATCTCAAAACAGGTATTTCCAGTAAAATCTCGATATTAAATTTATGAGAGGAACCTTCTCCATTTATAGCTACGAAATTGAGGGGGGAAATTACATTTGTTGTGATTAACTTGTAGAGTAAGTTGTTAGGAAATGATAATGGATAAACAAGTGCACTACTTTCAATATTATCAGATTCTCCTCTTATTTGTAATCACTTAGACACTTCATTGTAATTGTTAGTTTATTATGTACATATATCTCCTAAGCTGATTTTGAAAACTCCACTGCTGTATCATTTATTAAAGAAACCCTAAATTACGCGGTCCGAAGTACCGCGGATTCGGATTTAACGCGGAGAAAGTATGTCCCCCTAAAATACATTGTGCTATTTATTTATTTTATTCATTTTTTTTAAGGTGAGTTGCAAATTTTCTTCAAAGAGCGATACTAGAAAATACATTTCGCTGCCCCTAGCGTGGACCTTGGCCAATTGCAGCCGCTGCATTCCTAGCGTTGACCTTGGCCACTGCTTTGCTAAGAATTTCCCTAAGCAAGGAGACGTGCACACGGAAGAACATTCTGCATGTTGTTGAAGTAATAAGTACCATAAATATGATTCTGTGTGTGGAAGAGCAAAATAAATCGAACAATATTCATCTCCATCTTGCTACAATCAAGCAATATGTCGAGAGAAATACGTTGTGAATTATGCTACCAAACAAAGCTTACTGATTTTCGTAAGACAGTGCTAACTTAGATTAGTATAAAATGGGTACAGTGTAAATTGTATGTTCTGCAGATCAGTTACAGGACTGGAAAACACATCTAGCATAACAGTTGTGTAATTGCATTTAAAAGTGGTGTATTTTATCGTATATCACATACTTTACAATGTACTGTAATTTATTATTGCACGAATGTTTCCCACCACTTCCGCGGAATCGATTTTTGTCACTTGTAAGCTCACATTTCGATATACCGTGGAATCGTTACAACCGGGGCTAAAGCATGTCTCGATATTGCGATATTTTAGAATTCTACTGCACCTCCTAAGCACTGAAAATAAATGATAAGCTAACATAAACATCAGTTCAGAAAAACCGAATTTTAATGTTATTTTCCCACACTAAATGTGTAACTGTTAAATATGATAATCAAAGCAACGTTTTATAGTTTACTTTTTTTCGTCTTAGAAGCAAACGTTCTGAAGGCGCAGAAAAAATCATAATCATTCTATTTGATGGTGCTCATTGTTTAAAAATAAGTCCTGCAAATTTTGGCCACTCGAACGCAATCACATTTATCATAGTGTCCTTTCAATTTTTGAAACAATAGTCAGTTATGTTGTGAAGATGCTCACAATGTGTTTCACTGACCCCGCCAGTACCCATCTGTATTGGTGTGCACACTGGAACCTCGGAGAGAGGAACTGTTGATATGCCAAGGATAGTAGTTTGAGGACATTGTCCCGCTGCTACCTAACATCTGGGTGATCAAATTCAATGCTAAGATAGTTCACCTATCATATATTTGTACGTCCGGAAGAAATAGCAATCGAGAGGCTGCAATTCGCACTTGTGTTGGCTGGTATGATGTTTACCGTCCGCTTTTTAGGATCAATATGTTCCTCCTAAAGTTGCTGAATGTGTTCTATATCACTATGAATACCACAAGAGCCCAGAATAAGAGGTTTCATGCGCTTGAACATGGAAGGAATGCTTCTTTAAAAAATACAGTGAAAAACAGTTTTGCCATTTTTCCTGAGGATTTCCATTTTACAATTGAATTGTCCACCTTGAACATTTTTCTTCCACTTTCTGACTAATGTCAGATGGTTCTTGAAGAATATTTTGGCCTGATTGAGACGCAATATCCTCGAACTAGAGCCCTTGGCATATCAACAGTTCCTCTCTCCAAGATTCCAGTGTGCACTTCAGTACGGATGAGTACTGGCGGGATCAGCTCAAACACATTGTGAACATCTTTACAACACAACTGACTATTGTTTCAAAAATTGAAATGACGCTGATAAATGTGAACGAACAGTTGTTATCAAATGTATTTGAAGTACAGAAAACTTATGTTTCACGCCCTTTTTAATGACTATCATTATTGCAGTACATTTGTTCAAGACTAACAATGCACCTTACCGTAAATTAAGGACAAAATCATTATTCTTATTACATTACGAGTATCATTGAAATTATTATTAGTATTAACATTCAGGAAGAAAACAAGTTTCATGCTTCCCTTCTATGAATCCACTTCTCTCTCAAACCAATTGCGTTCGAGTGACTAAGACTTGCAGAAGCATTTATTTTTAAATAGTGAACACCATCAACTAGAACGATTGAGATTTTTTGTGCCCCTTCAGAATGTTTACTTGTTAGTGAATCAGAAATCTCAAAAAGGACAGAACATGTATAATATGTATCTGCATGAAGGTATTATCCGCTTATTGTTATAATACCATAGCAGCAGTTAGTTCTGTGTTACCTAATGTACGCATTAACTTGCTTTTACGCTAACAAACACTTAAAATGAGGCAATTCCATAATGCATACGTTGCAACCTGTAACTTCAACATGCACAGCAGGCATTATAGCTGTTTAGCTTGGGTGCACTCCACAAGATTTCATTGCGTTCGCTTTGCACTATGGCGACTAACAAATTATTCACTATTTTCCTTACTGCTTTTGGCATAAGTATTAGTTGTATTTTCGGACAAACATAACCTATCTTTTTCCAAGGATTTTAGCAAATAGCTTAAGTTTTGTCATGAGTTTATTAAAACCCAGAAATATGAACAATGCTCACTGTAAACATATCTCCTTGCCCTATTTCTCCCTCCTTCCTGTTCGATGTCGAGATGCCACCGGAAATATGTGTTTTGAGGCCCCCTGAATTCAAAAAATGCATTTTTGGAAAAAGTCCGCGCGCGTATGTGTCTGTGTGTGTTTGGTGTCTGTCTATAAACAGCATAACTCAAAAACAAAAAGTCGATGAAAAACCAAAGTTCATATTTAAGTTTAATATCGTTTAAGGATACGACAGGAAGATTTTGAAGAAAACTTCTCCACCCTAAACTACCCTTTACATGGAAAATTTTTCGAACATACTGATTTTCTCGAAAATGGTTGTAAGGATTTTGATTCAAGTGTCATATATTTAAGATATCTTTATGGCAAATGAAATGCATATTTTGAATTTTCTGGCTATAGCCCACGTGGCCCTGTTAAGTCTGGATGACTTTTGCATAACTGGTAAATCGTAAGAGATCAACTCTTATTATTCCAAAAATGTAGATCTCGTTAAAACATACAATTTATGTGCAAATGGTTTCTTTTCTTTGTAGAGTGAACCATTTCGGAGATATTCCTTGATATTTGTGTGAGCTGTGCAACAGCTATACTTTCTAGAAATGGAAGATGGTTAGATATTAATTTTTTTATATCTTAGCCGTGCAAAGAGAACGGAATTTCAAAACTTTAAAACATTTGATTATTGCTCAAAGCCTATTGTATTCCCATATTCCCCTTGCACCTACAAGAAAATTACACTAGATATTTTTATTGTTATGTGTAGAATAAGAATGTGTAGTTAAAATATATGTGAACAAATTTGACTACTAGTTAGGTGTTGATCAGTAGCCACAGTCAGTTTTGTGAACATTTAGAAAACATATTTATACTAGTGGTCACAGCTTTCTGAACTAAGTCTTGTTTTGAAACATGCCATAAGTTTCTTTTAACTGTTGGTACCACTGCTAATGCTCAGCGTTCACTTGTGTCTAATAGCGAACAGCATACAATTGTATGAAAGGTCAAGGTGAATATGTAAATGTGTAAACTTTAACACTTTTTCTCAGTTTTACATTTTTTCATGTTCTGGTGCAGTTTATTCAAATACTATTCATCCTAAATTGATGAACAACTTTTTGTGGAATAAGCAGAACTATATTATTAAAAGTAAGAAAGGACTTTCCTATAAAATGTATACAATTTAGAAAAAATCAATGTGCACTAAAAGCTTAGACCAAAAATGTTAAAAACTTTATGTATACATTAATATGGTATAAATACTATAATCTTCGCAAAACTTAAAGGCATATGGAGGCGGGGCGTACCTCGGACTCCAGCGAATCCTACGCTTGCCCCTTCTACCAGCGCTGCCGAATGTGGTGCATGCATCTTACACAACCTTATGTACAGATCCTCTGCCGGTACACGCACTACGCTTGGCAACAGCGCTCTGCTTGAGCATTGGCCAGCGTTCACATGCCTTTAACTTTTGCGAGCGGTATAGTAGGTGTTATTAGATATAAATGCTGTAAAAAGAGGTTTTGAAAATTTCATTTAAATAACCATAATATCTGTTTTATAATGTGCATCCAAAGTTTATGAAAGGCTGTATCTTGTTACAAAGCAATTCCTGACAAAATAAAAGAAAATTCAATATTGTTCGTCGTTTGGGGTGGGGAGATTTTCTTGAAATTATTCATATCGCATCTTCACAAGACACTGAATTTAAATCAAAATTTGGTATTTATTCGAATTTTCATTCTGTGTTATACCGTTCTTAGACACACTCACATTTTCTAAAATGACAATTTACACTCCGGGCCCTGCAAGATGTTGATATAGTGAAATGCGATAGCTTCTGTACATACCAACTACACGAAGCCTTTAATGGGCACCGTAAGGGGCCAAAAGCAATGTTGGTTGCATCATGTACAATCAGTATAGGTTAATTAGACAAGTGTGTGAAGAGATGTACCTACCTACGTCTAATTAACTGCCAATAAGCGGGCAGCTACAACAGACAGACAGACAGACAGACAGACAGACAGACAGACCACCACATTCCTGAGGTTGGCAACCTGCACAATCTTAACTCCAGACTGCCAGTGATTAATATTCGGTAAGCATCGTACCATACATGGCACCTAATATTGTAGCCACGTTAACAGGAGGCCACGCGGTCCGGTAATGCATCACTCTGGAAACCAGCATCCTTCTTTGCTGATTTATCTGCCTTGTTACGCAGTCACATGGTGCCATGTAAGGTTTTTATTGCCCTTGTTGGTCCTCAAGGATGAGGTGTTGGATGATGCGGAGGAATCTCTCACCCTCCGTCAACGTCCAAATTGCTTGTTTCATTACTCAATTGAACGCAGGCGTTATCAAACTGCGGACGTCAGCAACACATAATGCTTTTCTTCCAAGAGGGTTATCGGCTTGGTATTCTGACATAGGGCGGTTCGGAAAGGATTTCTGCTTTTCGATTATTGCTTCCACTTTTGCGCATAAAATGAAATATTGACATCCTAACTTGTTAATTATGGAGTATACTCGCTGTTTTCTCCCATAATCTCTCCATATACGCTTTGAAACTCTCTCGATAGTTTCTTTTAACTATTCTAAATATACATGGAATCTAATGTTGTTGTAGATAAGATATCAAAGTATATGAAAGTTTTTCCCATTCAAAATGCTGTTTGGACCATAGTTTATTAGTTAATATCTTGAAATTTTCTGATTAGCTTCAGGAATTAAGGGTTTAAAAGCTAAGGCTGATACAAAATTTAATGGCGGGTGGCTCAACACAATATCCAATCAGAAGCTTGTCGCATCTTGCGGTGTTGTACAGTTAAACACGCTGTAAAGTCGGTAATATAAATATAATTTGTGGCTACAAAATTTATTTGCATAACAGGAAGGAGAACAGTAACGGCCAGGTATCAGCCGCCATTAAATTTTGTGTCTGCCATGATTAAAATTCTTTTGTGTAGCACTCACATGACTGCTGTACAAATTATTCACAAAAACCTTTATTCCTCTACCTCTTTCATATTAATCGAGATTAACATTTGCAGAAATTATCTTTGTTAATTTGCTTGTAGGAACATGCGGAATATCGGAATGTGGTAATCTTAAGTGATAGTCAAATCTTTTAAGATCTAGTTGCCATGCTATAGCTTTGAAATCAATCCTCTTTATACGAACAAATAACAAATCAATAAGACTTCCCATTTGAGAAAAGTGTAAGTATTGGAAAATTGAAACAAATAATAAGGAATACCTCGAAAACGGTTTGCTTCACAAAAAAGAAAAAAGTATGTAATTGACATAAATTGTATGGTTTAACAAAAACTACATTTGTTGTTTAGTAAAATTTCTTAATGTTTGCCAATTATCCAGAATGAAGAGAACTTCAGAAAAAAAATTGTAGACATATTTTTCATTTGTCATTACAACATCTTAAAAACTATTTTATCAATCATACAAATATAATCATATGATTTATAATGATATAAAACCCTTATGTTAATCAAACTCGTCAGAGTTATTTTTCAGAAAATGGAATTTTTTGGAATGGGGAAATTTTCTTGAGAATCTTAATATCTCATCCTTGGAAAATCCTGAACTTAAATAATAAGTGACTTTTTGTTTTGTTTTCGAGTATGTGCATACGCGCACACACTCACTAACACACAAATGGATCTTTCTGATTTTTTTTTTTTTTTTTTTTTTTTAAAGTTCAGGGAACCTCAAAACACATAGTCCCGGTGAAATCTCGACATCGAATATTTGGGTGGAATAAGATACTTCTTTTATTTACTATAAATATGTAAAAGACATCCTCCCTTCCATTCTGCACATAGTGTGTCATTGACTTCACTGTGCACCACAGCATTAGTTTGATGCCCTCTGGCCCATAAGCTCTTAATTCACTGTTCACATTACCTGTCTAAGTCTCTTCTATACACAGTAGTATAAAAATCACTTCTGCTTTATTCACCTATGCAGAAGTTTGGTACCCCGTTTTCCACATGTGGGTTAGTTGCAATCTCATTCTGAACAGACCAGTAATGACACTCCGAATGGGCGTATGCCCAGAATCCCATCCCGACGATAAGAAGCTAACACAACGACAGTGAAATATCTTCCTGCTGCTACCAACACTCAAACGCTTATCCAGCTCAATTATATATGTAGTGTAAGTGAAAGTTTTAAACAATCATCTTTTAATCTTTGTGTGCATTAACTTCCATGCTAAACAGAGCGGGTCCCGGGTTCTCGTACGCCCGGCTACTCTGGCCATGGTTTTATTTGTGGTTTTCCAGGGTTGGTAGGCGAATGTTGACGTTTCTTCTGCTACTATGAATTTTCTGACCGTCGTATCTTGTTCCTGTCAGTTCCTTTCATTTGTTTGTTGGTATGTTGGAAAGATTTCTGGGGACTGTTGGGCCCCTTCCTTTTTGAGAGTGTCTCGTCCATTCCCGTGATACTCAGGTTGCGGTTGTTTAAGCAAGGCTAATGGGCAACACGGTTGGTACCATGGTGAAACTGTTAGAGGACCCAAAGATGGAATTGTAGGTATCTTACAACCTTTCAGTGATGCTTAATAATTATGTTGTGAGGAGCATATAAATCCTTTAGTCTCTAATTATATTATGTACTCTCTGTATTTTCTTTATTTTTATCTCTAATTTTATGAATATTAATACGACCTTGCTAGTGCACATCGCCGTCCGCACCGACAGTTTATTCGTCTGCAACCCACGTCTATAAAGCTTTTTATCTACACAATGAGTCTGGAAAGATGGATTTTCATGAAATTTGATATACAATTAGTTTCTCAGCTTCTCACCTATATAACAAATATTCCATCCAAAAATTCGATGCCGATATTTCACCAAAAATATAAATTTGAAACTTCCTGGACTCCGAAAAAAAGCATTTTTAGAAAAAGGTCAGCACGTGCGTGTATGTAGACATACCTCTATGAACGGCGTAAATCAAAAACGAAACATCAGTTAAATACTAAACTTGTGTTTAACTTCAGGTTCTTCCAAAAAAGTGCCACACGAAGATTTTCCAGAAAATATCCACAAACCAAACTTCATATGGAACATTTTTCGTTCCATTTTCGTTGATTTTCGCAACAATAAACCATACGTTCAAAATGTTTACATTACAAATGAAGTGCATATCTTGAATTTTCTGCGAATAGCTTATGAAGTTATTCTTTATTCTGAATGACTTTTGTATAGAAGAGATAGACAATAGATATATGTCGTTAAAACACACAATTTATTACAAATGCATTTTTTTGGTTAACCACTATTGATATATTTTTTGTTATTGGTTTAAATTTTCAATTTTTTTTTCGAATTTTCTCCATTGAGAAATGCTATTTGTTTTTTGATAATGCAAAGAGAATGACCTTTTAAGACCAGTAAATGGCGACACATTATTTAAAATTCTGTTAATCACTGAAAAGTTACCTGTATTAAAAAGTTGTGGCTAGAACAATACGTTTTTGTAAGAATTTAGTAGAAAAATGTCACACATTAGAATTTTCTTCTATTAACTTAGATTACCCTTATAGAAAGTGTAGTGTTGAAATACTTAAGTCGTAACATTCCCCTTACGCAATGCCTCTAACTCTTCCAATCTTTGTTGCACAGGATGAGCTGTTAAACAGAAGACTGTGACGTGCCGATCGTTGATGAGGGCCTACGAGCATGCAAGATGAAAGTGTGTACAACGTCATACATTTGTTTCCCTTTAAGTGATCAACTAAATATATGCAGTTGATCGTAAAAAGGTAAGAGACACTACATGGTTAAGATTTCATAGTATGTGTTTATTCGACTTTTCCATTTGAAAAACCAATAAATAATTAAATATTTAAGATTAGTTTTTAACATGTAGCATTTATTTGCTGTTTATCCTTTTAACTCTCTAATGCACAGTGTTGCCATTTGTCAACAAAGCCCAATTTCATAATATTGTAACAGCGGTTTTATTATTTTCATATTATATTGGCATCAACAATAAAATAAGACATTGCCAGCTACATCTGATAAATGTATATATTTATTTCAGTATTATTGTAGTTTTTTAAAATTATTTTCTTTTTCAAAAATAAAAATTCATGCAGCATAATGTAACCCCGTCATCATCCACGCGCACCATATCACCGGCTGTTTTACGCGGGCCCTTCCCATCCATCGCATCAGTCACATTTGATTGCAGTCGATGAGATTAAACTCACAACGTTCGGCTTTGAATGTATCACCAGTCCATTTCGTCTGGTCTTTATCAATCATACTTATTCGAAATACTTCCTTAAAGGCGCTTGTGGAAGGGATACTTAAACCGGTTCGGAAATTGGAGGAAGAGTGGGATATGTGGCAAAATAATTCATGCAATACAGGGCATTTTTCAAGAAGAACATTCAGACCTGACATCTGGTAGCTTACAGAGTAATAGGGAATAAAACGTAGGTAACTAGTTTTCATCGGGTAGCATTTAAGCTTTATTTTCAAATCAATTTAGCCCATATTTTGTGAGAACAAGTCTGAAATTCCAGATGTGAAGTATATTGTAAAAGAAGTGTATGTACAGGCTAAATGCAATAAAGATAAAATCAGTTTTAGAGGCCGATTTAACTATAAGTTTTGTGGAAGATGAATCTATAGGTATTTGATTTTTCACACAACGTTTTAAATAAGTCAATAATGTGGAACAAAGAATAGAGCATTCATGTAGGGTCGATAGGGACATAGAGTGCAAAAAGATATCAGGCAGAAAATATATCTACTTAAAATATTTCCTGTGGAAGAAAATAATTGCACTTGATGTACAGCCATGGAAAAAAAAATGATTGAGTGCATTAGGGGAGCAGGATATTGTAAAGTTCCACGGTATGGGCAGTGCGGATTACACAAGTCGATATTTCCAACACCCAGTTGAGTTTATTGATACTCTCTGTTCGATATGTTATCGTCTATGGAACACTCAAATAGCCTGCGTCTCAGCTGCATGTTGGAACATCGACTTGTGAAAACCGCGCTGTCACACGACTTGGAATCTAAAACTATTTTTATCTCCTAATGCGCTCAATCATTTTTTCCATGGCTGTACCATTAAGAACTATAAAAGTATACTGAACAATATGCAAACGACATTTGAATTCAGCAAGTATCAATCAATTGAAAGTAATAAAAAGTGAATAGAATCTTTCCTTTCCCTAAGCAGCTACAGTTCAGAAACTAATGATGTTAAATTATTTTCCTTGGATACAATTAAATAGTTTGCTTGTAAAACTGCCTTACTCCTCTTATGCAATTTGTGCCAGAGAATTCCATCGATAGAAATTCAACGAATGGGTCCTTAGCCACCAAAGGCAGAAGTAAGCTAAGTGAAAAAACTACAAACAAATTCTACTATAACCTACTTAGAATCCTATTCCTTCAATCAATCAAGCAATCAATCACCCAACGCATTGTAGAGGAACTTAACAAAATGCACCAAAATTAGCAATAACTCTCTCCTCGTCACAAGTTGCTATTATTATTATTATTATTATTATTATTATTATTATTATTATTATTATTATTATTATTATTATTATTATTATTATTATTATTATTATTATTATTATTATTATTATTATTATTATTATTATTATTATTATTATTATTATTATTATTATTATTATTATTATTATTATTATTATTATTATTATTATTATTATTATTATTATTATTATTATTATTATTATTATTATTATTATTATTATTATTATTATTATTATTATTATTATTATTATTATTATTATTATTATTATTATTATTATTATTATTATTATTATTATTATTATTATTATTATTATTATTATTATTATTATTATTATTATTATTATTATTATTATTATTATTATTATTATTATTATTATTATTATTATTATTATTATTATTATTATTATTATTATTATTATTATTATTATTATTATTATTATTATTATTATTATTATTATTATTATTATTATTATTATTATTATTATTATTATTATTATTATTATTATTATTATTATTATTATTATTATTATTATTATTATTATTATTATTATTATTATTATTATTATTATTATTATTATTATTATTATTATTATTATTATTATTATTATTATTATTATTATTATTATTATTATTATTATTATTATTATTATTATTATTATTATTATTATTATTATTATTATTATTATTATTATTATTATTATTATTATTATTATTATTATTATTATTATTATTATTATTATTATTATTATTATTATTATTATTATTATTATTATTATTATTATTATTATTATTATTATTATTATTATTATTATTATTATTATTATTATTATTATTATTATTATTATTATTATTATTATTATTATTATTATTATTATTATTATTATTATTATTATTATTATTATTATTATTATTATTATTATTATTATTATTATTATTATTATTATTATTATTATTATTATTATTATTATTATTATTATTATTATTATTATTATTATTATTATTATTATTATTATTATTATTATTATTATTATTATTATTATTATTATTATTATTATTATTATTATTATTATTATTATTATTATTATTATTATTATTATTATTATTATTATTATTATTATTATTATTATTATTATTATTATTATTATTATTATTATTATTATTATTATTATTATTATTATTATTATTATTATTATTATTATTATTATTATTATTATTATTATTATTATTATTATTATTATTATTATTATTATTATTATTATTATTATTATTATTATTATTATTATTATTATTATTATTATTATTATTATTATTATTATTATTATTATTATTATTATTATTATTATTATTATTATTATTATTATTATTATTATTATTATTATTATTATTATTATTATTATTATTATTATTATTATTATTATTATTATTATTATTATTATTATTATTATTATTATTATTATTATTATTATTATTATTATTATTATTATTATTATTATTATTATTATTATTATTATTATTATTATTATTATTATTATTATTATTATTATTATTATTATTATTATTATTATTATTATTATTATTATTATTATTATTATTATTATTATTATTATTATTATTATTATTATTATTATTATTATTATTATTATTATTATTATTATTATTATTATTATTATTATTATTATTATTATTATTATTATTATTATTATTATTATTATTATTATTATTATTATTATTATTATTATTATTATTATTATTATTATTATTATTATTATTATTATTATTATTATTATTATTATTATTATTATTATTATTATTATTATTATTATTATTATTATTATTATTATTATTATTATTATTATTATTATTATTATTATTATTATTATTATTATTATTATTATTATTATTATTATTATTATTATTATTATTATTATTATTATTATTATTATTATTATTATTATTATTATTATTATTATTATTATTATTATTATTATTATTATTATTATTATTATTATTATTATTATTATTATTATTATTATTATTATTATTATTATTATTATTATTATTATTATTATTATTATTATTATTATTATTATTATTATTATTATTATTATTATTATTATTATTATTATTATTATTATTATTATTATTATTATTATTATTATTATTATTATTATTATTATTATTATTATTATTATTATTATTATTATTATTATTATTATTATTATTATTATTATTATTATTATTATTATTATTATTATTATTATTATTATTATTATTATTATTATTATTATTATTATTATTATTATTATTATTATTATTATTATTATTATTATTATTATTATTATTATTATTATTATTATTATTATTATTATTATTATTATTATTATTATTATTATTATTATTATTATTATTATTATTATTATTATTATTATTATTATTATTATTATTATTATTATTATTATTATTATTATTATTATTATTATTATTATTATTATTATTATTATTATTATTATTATTATTATTATTATTATTATTATTATTATTATTATTATTATTATTATTATTATTATTATTATTATTATTATTATTATTATTATTATTATTATTATTATTATTATTATTATTATTATTATTATTATTATTATTATTATTATTATTATTATTATTATTATTATTATTATTATTATTATTATTATTATTATTATTATTATTATTATTATTATTATTATTATTATTATTATTATTATTATTATTATTATTATTATTATTATTATTATTATTATTATTATTATTATTATTATTATTATTATTATTATTATTATTATTATTGTTATTGTTATTATTATTATTATTATTATTATTATTATTATTATTATTATTATTATTATTATTATTATTATTATTATTGTTATTATTATTATTGTTATTATTCTTATTATTATTATTATTGTTATTATTATTATTGTTATTATTATTATTATTATTATTATTATTATTATTATTATTATTATTATTATTATTGTTATTATTATTGTTATTATTGTTATTATTGTTATTATTGTTATTATTGTTATTATTGTTATTGTTATTATTATTATTGTTATTATTGTTATTATTGTTATTATTGTTATTATTGTTATTATTATTATTATTATTGTTATTATTGTTATTATTGTTATTATTGTTATTATTATTATTATTATTATTATTATTATTATTATTATTATTATTATTATTGTTGTTGTTGTTATTATTATATTTGTTATCATAATTCTTAATAAGAACGTTACTAATGATTGAGTTTTATTACACTCAAATGATGCAATATTTAGTTTTGCCGGTGGGTTGATTGGTAAGGATATTAGAAGCGTTTGATATGTGGACAACAGCTACATCTTGAGTGACGTACACAGAAAAGATGCAGTAAGAGCAAATCCCCTGTATCATATTCTCATCACGTCCAGCGACTATAGGACATCCCTGCTTCACGCCTAGTTTGGCGGAGAGGTATATTTCTGCGGTTTTCCGTGCCTGCGATCTTCAACTCATTTTCCTCATCTCCCCCAAGATCGACACCAGCACCTTCAGCATTCAATATCCAGAAAATTGCTCTCAAGAGCAACAGTGCACTTTGCTGTCAATTTTAAAGGTGATTAGTTTTAATATGAAAAACTTTCTAAACTTTCGTCATCGTCTTGCACTTCTTTCTAAAATAAGCATGTAGAAGGAAAAGGGAAAAACAAAGTTTATTTATGTAATAGCTAACGCGCGCTCTTACTACACATCACAGCCGTAGGAAAGCAACGATACATGCAACGAAATTAAATTTCGGAAAGGAAAACCTGGGGAAACAAATATCTCGGAGAGGACCTTCCTGGCGGGATTTGAACTGCGGATCTCCTGAGGTCGAGTCTCTCACGTTATCGCAGATTGCACAGTTTTCTATTTTTTATTTTATTTTTTTATCGTGGAGAGGAAGCACCCCGTTACAGGCGGAGGCACACGTGCAATGGCCAATAGTGCGGGTGTCCCTGCACCCTGAAGAGGAGCAGATGCACCCACTAAAAATCCCTTCGCATTTTAGTAGGGCAACTTCTGTGTATTAATGTACAAGTTTCATGCTATTGTCGAGCTCCGCATACCGTTCAATGAATGCTACTAAGCGGGCATGCATCGCATGCGAGCGCGTCAACTGTTACTTCTCGATAGAGTCCATGAAACGTGGACAAGTTGAAGAGAGATTCATACATTGTTTATTTCCAATGTTGCACAGGTATTGAGCTTATGTGCTAGTGTTTAATGTCAATGTTAATTATGATTATTTGCCTAAATGCTAAGAGGATGCTATACAGCATAAAGAAAATTGTTATATAGTATCTCCTAAATGCTAAGAGGATGCTATACAGCATAAAGAAAATTGTTATATAGTTTCTCCTAAATGTAAACCATGTTATAAAATTCGAAGATGTTCGGTTAAATTACATCGATCCATTGCTATAGTCCATCGGGGTAATTTTCTTCATATTCTCCTGAGAGTCCATAATATGAGCAAATGTAATTCTTGCTTTAACGAAGTTACTCTCACAGGAAATTGATGTTTCCTTTTATCCCCCCTCATGCAGGAAAGAAGCCACAATTGTGGCAAGATGCACTCTGCCATTTCTGCAGTGTGGCTTCCTCATTAGCCTCCAGCTGCACTGGGTTTTCCAGTAACTTTTTTCCTTTTTCTTATTTCCAATAATTTTCAGACAAATTGGCTAGGAAATTGTGCGGCTGCGCGTTTATTTCCTAGCAAAGTTTCCATTTTTTATAAACCTACTTAAAATAGATATCTTATAAAATCTAAGTTAATGTTCAACCACTTTCTCTATCTCTTTGGTGTTTTATACGTTTTTCAGTTATTAATTCTCTATTAATATCCTAATTCTTATCTTTGGAGGCATATGTTTACCTCTGAAATTGAATTCAAATCTATCATAGAAGAAAAAAATGTAATATTGTTTGTAATGCTCAAAGACAACACAATATGTATCTAAAGAAGTGGGATGGCTCAAACGCTAATACCTAAGGCCCGTATTCGGGAGGTACCGGGTTCAAATCCCGTAGGCCCACCAATCTAACTGGGTTTTTTCATCGGAAAGGTAAATACGGATTGGATATTTAATATCACGACTCAAAAGTTCTACCTTAACTGTAAAACAATATTAAAAATTAAAAGTAGATGATAATAGTGAATGCTGTACCATCTATCCACAGATGACGGAAGCAGTGGATTGGATGACACCCTATTGCCATCTCTCGTCACTGAGGTGAAGGTACAGTTGCCCTGCATTGCTCCCTCTGTGGACTCGTGACAAAGAAGGTGGGGGAGGGGGTGAGACCTTGTAGGCTTGCTCACTGATCTACAAGGTATCTTCTAACAGACTCGTCTTGAAGTGATTACGTAGCGAAAGCGACGTAAAATAAATAGGGGAACATAACTCTGTGGCATGAAGATAAGCATATTTGGTAGCAAATTCTGCAAATCTATTACTACATATTTTTTCCACAATGGGTAATTCACTTGCGTCAATTATTACTGTGCAGAAGAAACAGGGATTTAAAATTATACAGGTTGCGTTTCTAAAGCACACACGCACAATCGTTTGCAGATTGAATTAACCTTGTTTTCTTCAAGAAAATTAAACAGGATTTTTGTGCAATATTCTCAATGGTTGGCAAGCTTTTTCTAACGGCGCAAAATCATGCAAGTTTAAGGTAGGGATAATAAGAGAGGTGCACATACTATATTAGTTTTCAAACAGAGTATTGTACTGAACTAAATTCCACACTTACATATTAACTAAATATTTAACAAATGAGCAGTGTTTTATTCATGGTCTCCTTACAATGTAACCCACAGGTAATGTATTCCTATTAACACCTGTTGTAGTTCATATTCAATGCGAAAAATCAGACTGACTTTTGTGTACTATAACTGCAGACTTCGTAACTCTTATACTATGCTATCACTGAACTCCTAATATTAAAGACTCAGGGCAGACCTCTATTTTAGATCTGACTTGTCATTCTTGAAAATCTTTTCTCAGATATGCCTTGATGCGAATATTGATATTAGTCCTCGTGCAATGTCTTTCAAACTGGAATGTGTCACTCGGCAGGCAATTGTTAAAATCAACCAATTTTACTTCCTTGTACCTATTTGTTCTTTGGGCAGCGCCCTGCCTTAGTGGTTAGGCCGCTTGCCGCTGAACCGCCTTCGATCCCCATAGACCAGGAGTCGGCAAATTTTAATGGTCACCGTGATTGCACGAATGGCGACGTCACTGAACGCAACCCGGCATGTACATGATTCATGGTCTGAAGGAGGGAGTTTAAAAGTCGCAGTGGCGGACACAGATTGATTTTATACTTAACACATGTGACCGCCTCCGTAGTGCAGTGGTAGCACGTCTGCCTCTGGCACGGAAGACCCGGGTTCGAACCACGGTACCGGCGTTCCGATTTTTCCCCCACTGGGAAGTCTGGCACGGGGTGCACTCAGCCTCATTAGGTCCCGAAGAGACAAATTGAGGAGCTCTTGATGAAGAAGTAAGAGCCCCAGGTCGTGAACTCCGCATAACTGGTCGGGAGGGCTCGGGGCGCTGACCTACCACCCTCCAGTACTCATGGCGCCAGTAGTAGGCAGAGGTGGAGGACGCAGCGACCGGGTGGCAAGCCTTGGCCCTTCATGGGCTGTTGCGCGGGGTTTAGTTTCAGTTTTTAACACATATATACAGATTGAGTGGACTTTAACATTCAGTTATCATTAATTTATTATTTACTTCATCTAGTATAGTTTCACGCACATTTAATTTTAATTCACATGCAGTGAGGTATAACAGAACACGTGCTCTTCATCTTTCAATCGTGATCTGCTTTTAGATTTTACAATCTTCAGTTTAGAAAACAATTGCTCACACATATACATACTATGGAGCAAATGAATGGAGAGACGGAAATTTTGCCATATTTAAATCAATTTTAGTTTCTAATTGTGATTTTACACAATGACCTTTAAGGCTGTAGATTTTTTAAAATTAGTTACTTTCTAATCCACTTCTTCACTACACAACGGGGCTTCAGTGAATATTTAAACATTATGATTTCATTTACCTATAAATGTTTGTTTTATATCATTGTTTTAAAATGCCTTAATATTTCCAATCTGTGACTTGCTTGTGAACTTTGGGACAACGTTCGTAATGTCCTTTAGTATTTGACTTGTAAACACAAATCAACAGTTTTGGATACAACAGACATTTCACATTCTTGCCCATAGTGCAGCAAAAATTATTGTTCATCCCAGTCCTCTTGAAATGGGAAGGTTACCTTGTGTTTTCCTTGTTTCGAAAGAACCATTTCGTATCGATGAGGTGTACAGCACTACTTGTTTACGTTTTAATGCGTGTTGGTTGAAGGAGGGAGGGCTGTCGGAGGGTTATGTATTGCTTTGCTCCTGACTGTGGTATTACGTCATATCACCAGGCGGTACCGTTTTGCCGACCCCTGCAATACACCACATATATGTGGGATTTGTGATAGACAAAGTGGCGCCTGGGATGTTGTTCTCCGCTTTAATTCTACCAACCGCTCCATCTTCACCTTTCCTTTCATCCATTTCTGCTTCATTTCATATAATTTTCCTTTGTCACTGTCATAATAGTCTTCGGGCTGAACGCGCATTATGACTACTCTCTCTGGTCCAGAGTTTGCTACTCCATAGGCACCTGAGGAGGGTAAACAGAGAAAGAAGAAGAGTATCTGTCCTTCAGTAGATTTAAAAATCCGAGCGCTTAGTTTTATAGAATCGTTTTGCTAAATAAATTAATCTAATACCTACAGGCACACCATTAGTTTTATTTATATATTTTGTCTTCTTTACCTACGACGATTTAGTTATTGGCGTGGTTAAATTTCTCCAAACTGGTTACAGTACTTCTTTCAACTGCTAGCTTCCCTTTATCACATTTCATTGTTTTGCGTAGCTAAATTTTCCTACGGAAATACTCCAATGGAGAATAAAATGGCTCAAAAACAATCCATCCGACTTCTGAGACAGGCATCCTTACACAGGAACACAAAAGGGATATTTTCTTTTATATGCAGAATGAACAAAAAGCATAAAATACTTATTCTCTTACTTTCTAATCTAAATGTTAAATGCTGCATTTATAGGTCACACATTGCATTGCATGTTGCACATATGTTGGAGGATTTGCATCCTCATACATGCAGGGTGTCATTGATTCCTAAAGGAATTTATACCAAAAGCATTAAACATTTTCCTAACAGACTTGAA
The DNA here is from genome assembly GCA_030765045.1 of Tenodera sinensis. NCBI lineage: Eukaryota > Metazoa > Arthropoda > Insecta > Mantodea > Mantidae > Tenodera > Tenodera sinensis. The sequence continues at coordinate 55,270,411 of CM060963.1, read as the reverse complement.
CACTGTTAGTGCTTTATTGTACTCACTCCAACTTCGGCTACAAACCTAAGAACCTAGAAATATTTCTTACTGTTTCTTTTTACGCTACCTTTCCTTAAATGAAAATGTTGCATGATAAGTAAAAAAAATCTGATGTGTTGCACTTACATGACTTTCTCTACTCTTGTACTAACCATTCTTACAAACTCTTATTCCTATATCTTCTTCCTGTTAGTTGAGATAAGCATTTGTACAAATTATCTTATTGCTTAGTTCTTTGTAGGTTCAACGGGAATATTAGTATACAGTAGGCTGCGAACGATAGTCAAATTTTTTTTGAGTTCACGTTCTCTTTGCACGCTTCACATATTAAAAAATGAACAATGATGATCTATTTTACGAAAGTTTTAAGTTTTCCGAAACTATCATAAATAATAAGGAATATCTCCGAAATGGTTCACTCTACCAAAAAATTTATTTGGACATAAATTGTGTATTTCACTAAGATCTGCATTTTTTGTATACTATTAAGAATTTGTGTAGGTGTAGGCTTTCACGGCCGGTGTTCGAAATTCTAAAAGAGTCTTCCGGGCTTATTTTCCGTGGTCTGCTGGAGTAACTAGGTCCAGACGTTTTGTCCACTACTGCGGTGGACATCATCGGTGGCGTGGTCGAAGTCTTCTTGGTGAAGGTACAGTTGCGTCTGAAGCGTTGACTGTCTGGGATTATTAAGAATTTGTTTATTTCTTACGGTTTACGAGTTATTCAAAAGTCATCCAGAGTAAACAGGACTATATAGCCTATAGCCAGAATATTCAAAATATACATTTCATTTGGCATACAAATATCTTAAACATATGACATTTTAATTAAAATTTAGAGCCATTTTCAAGAAAATCAAAATTTTCCATGTAAAGGGTAGTTTAGAGTAGGGCTATTTTCTTCAAGATCTTCGTGTCGCATCCTTGAAAGACATTAAACTTAAATATGAAGTTTGGTTTTTATCCGACTTTTCGTTTTTGAGTTATGGTGTGGTGTCCACAGGCTGACTGACAGACACACATGGACACACAGACACTTTTTTTTTTTTTTTTTTTTTTTTTTTTTTTTTTAATTCAGGGGGTCTCAACACATATATTTCCGGTGAAAGCTCGACATCGAATTTATGGGTGGAATACAATACTTCCTTCTACTTACCAGTAGAGAAAGTAAAAAAAGACTTCAAATGTTTCAAGTTGAAGCAAGAAATGGTTCCATTACATATTGATTCCTTGTCCGTACACGGGGAATGTATTTGGGGAAAGCGATAGCCAAATGATTTAGAAGATTATCACCCTGTAATGCCTTTCAAATTGTTTTCTTTCCATGTTCAGGAGACGAAACAAAAAGAAAAGAATAGTGACTTAGTAGTTGAAAAAGTATGAGATATTTGAAATTTCTGACGATTTTGAATTGATGTTAAATGTTTGAGAGTTGGATTTTACTTATGCCGGTGGTATATCTTTGCCTACATGGAGTGTGCAGTTGGAATATTGGCGTGGTTTTCAGCGTTGGATGCTGCCTTTCTTCCGTGCCTCGGTCTTGCTGCAGCCATAGAGCTATCAAATATTTTCCTTCTGCAAATCGCGGACTCTGATCGATGGTTATTGGGGCGTCATTTCAGAGATAACACTCTTACATGTAAAACTTATAAAAGGCATTATTCGTTTGACCTTATGTCACCCTTTAGCTAACAATTTAACAAAAACTGTATTATTTATTTGAGATAAAATCATTCGTGTCCATCTTGCGAAGCGTTGCTATCGGCTTCCAAAGCCTCTGTATCTAACATTTTATTATGAGGGCCTACATAAAAACCGTCTCAAATTCAATCCAACAATAAGGAATATCTCGGAAATGGTTAATGACACACAAATATTTATTTGGCATAATTACCTAGTTTGTGTTGATGTATATCTATTTTTGTAGTATGGTTTTGTCTCTCTCTTCCGGTTTAGAGGTTATACAAATTAATTCATAATGAAGAGGACTCCACAGGCTATTCCCAGAGAAGTTTGTTAACTACCCAAACATGTAAATTTTCCTTATTATACACAGTATATTTAGTAATTTACGTCCTAAACTACACAATACGTGCTTATTTTGTTAAAATGTGGATCTTGCTACAAATCAGACATCAGAATCGGTCTGATGTTTTGTCTTACTTGGTGAGATGTTTTTGCACTGCTGTGTAGGTGTTGCCATGTCAGTCACGCTGATGAAACACTAATGTTAGCTGAGCGACGTGGGAACTGCATGCTGACGTCATATGCATGTGCAAACAATTCACCTGTAGGCACGTGAACATACCTGCCGGCAACTATCAACTATCTCCTTTCCGTGCATTGCTGCACTATGTCAAGAGACAAAACACATCGTGGTAAAAGATGCGTGAAGGAGCCAAAAGAACCATGTTTACGGTAATAAATGTGTACCTGAACAAATTGCCTTCCTGCGATTATAAAGAAAAGAAAATGACGAGAAGCATAGAGATGACAAATAATAAAGGAAGAAAAAGAAAGTGTAGCAAACGTTAACTAACCAACTCTCATTTGAAGGGTCCAGGAAAAGAATGAGCTAAGTCCAGTTTTATAAATGTTACAGTTTCCATTGAAATCTTTCCATGATTCTATAATTCTGAAACATTTACACTTACTTTGCAAAATTACAAAATCTCAAGTAATATTCTGCACATATCATTGCATAATTGTTCAAACTTTTGATCTACATGTTAAGAAGTTGAGTAAGAGTAACTCATTCTATGAAGGAAGGGGCTGAGTATAATTTTAGTATAATTTTTGCCCATTCTGAGAACTCAAACAACAGGAACACTGTCATAAAAATGATGGTTTCTGAACCACAAAATACTTTCAAAATCTACAGATAAGTGGCGTAGCATGGTGTGTGGACTTGGGTATGCACTTTGAACTCGTGTTAAGGTTACGCGTAGGTGAAATTTCTAAATTCTACAAATTAGCGGACTTTGTTCAAACTTATATCGGACATTCTACAGGTAAGAAATAATGTACATTCAAATTTTCATTGCAAATATCTTTAACGCCTTTAAATATATTATCTTTTGTAAATGTTTTGGGCAGCGTAGCTGAAATGCGCCAAACGATGAAGATTTCAACATTTTGATCGTTTTAAATATTATTCTATTATAGGTAGATAAATGCTCTCAAAAGAGTGTTGGAAACAGACAATTTTTAATGCTTTGGTTTCTTAAATGGAATTTTTCAGTTTTTATAATTGTTGCAGTTTTTGTTGCAACTATTCTTCCGCATTGTTAGTTGATTACAAGTACCCTGTCCATTTCGACACTACACAGCAACAACACACTACCAATTGGCAGCTTGACCAATGCACACCACACATCGTCACTAGTCACCTGTTCGCTCCCATATCCCATTGGCTCATACCCGCTCTACTGCGAATATGGGGACTATGTTGCCACTACTTTCTTTACGACCCTCGTAATAGAACATACTGGTGAAAACCCCAAAAATGAAAAAAAAAATGGCCTTAGCTCTTTCTTTTCCTAGAGCTTTCATTTGTTTGCAGAGTCTCTGCAGTTATCGGACTGTCACATTTCTCAGTGTGCATGTAGTCGATTTAATAGAGCTCATGTATTGGCAGAATACTCTTTCAAGAATTGCCAAGGAAAAGTTTATCTTCAAAAACAAAACTAACAAAAAATTTAGAAGTTATGCAATAAGGCGATATTGCCCCATAGCTCAGTCAGAAAAGACGTGTCTGCTGTGCAAGGGGTTCCGGGTTGGATTCTTGGCTGGGGAGTGGGGAATGTTTCTCTAGCTAAGATTATTCCCTATACTTCCCAGAGTCTGGAAGTATAAATGAGAGTGTGAATGTGCTTGTATTTAGTGTAAAGATCAAAACATACACAATAAAACGAGTTACACCATTACCGACAGAGAGGCCGCTAACATGATTAGAGTAAAGGCGAGGTATAAAGGAAAAAAAAAGTGAATTGTCGATTGTTCTGTTCAGCTGTCATAGGCCGATCGATCTGAATGGGTTTTTCTAGTGGTTTCCTTCAGTTGCCGAATATCGAAATAAAAATAAAAACATATGAAAAAACGAAATAAATGAGGAAAAATATAAGCGATGATAAATTAAAACAATTTAGAAACAAGGGGACAGTTGTACATTTAAAAGTCGCACGATTTTCTATACTCTTGGCCAATTCACACACATATAGACATGAAACATAGTTCATATAAAACTATTCTTCTATTCACATTATATTGTGATATAATACGGTCATGCAAAATGCGACACAAGGGTGAACTGTTTATTCATAAGCTAAATTTTGTTTCGTTTGGGGAGGGGGATTAATAAACCTTAGTAAAAATGAAAAAAGATAAGAAAAGAAAAAGGTACGGCATTTCCAAACACGCCACGCAGAAAGCATAACATCACAGTTAATTTTCAACGCACAACAGTGATTTTCTTAGGAAACGCTCAATGCTACGAAAACCTTGTTTAATATACTGCATATCTTAATCAACATTACATTTTTATTACTTTCAGTTTTTGTGTGTATCTTATGGCTGCTCTATTACATAAAATTCAAATTGAATAAATTTACATCGCTATTTGCAGAAAATTCAACATCAGCATTTTAGTTTTAGTGACAAATACACTGTTTAATCAAGATCTTTTGAGAAGACAAATTATGAGACATGTTTCTTGAGAAGTGTTATTTATGGTAGGTAAGGCTGAGTACCATTAAAGTCTTCGCTTGCGTCCTGGAAAGGTACCACATGAATAGGGTGCAGTGCTGGAGGTGGGATGTGGTCAGTGCCCCGGTCCCACCCGGCCGGTTATGCGGTCTTTTCAACCAGGTCTAGTGGTAACATGGTAGCGAGTTCAAATCCAGCGGGTGGAGGTGGATTTTTTCTGATGCAAATACCTTAGTATGGTTATCTTCTGAAAATAAGTAAAATTAAGTGATCTTTCACGCCTAAAAACCGTAGCAATTAAAGAGTGTCCATAAATAAAACTTCAATTTCATTTCTCTCTCTCTCTGTCTCTGTCTGTCTCTGTCTCTCTCTCTCTCACTCTGTCTCTCTTCCTCTCTCCCAGGCAGAAACAAGATGCTTATTTTTCTAACATTCTCCTTTTATATATATTTGCTGATCCGGACAATGCACTTTTTTCCTCTACCGCAGGTAACTCGCAGAAAATGTAAAGCGTAAAGAAACCGAACAACTATAACAGACTATAGAATAAATACTCCAAAAAGGGAAACCAGTACCGGGATAACGCTTAGAAAAGAGCATCATTTGGTGAGAAGTGTGAAAACCTAAGGGGGTGATTCAAGATATAAAGAAAGCAGAGAGACCACATTTAAAGAAACAAATAATGCAATTTATAGTCCAGCCACAAAATACATCGACATGTTCCACATTAGACATACATAGTTGAAGTGCCAGCATTCCATGTATTCATCCACTTTGACGTGTGAGTATAATCATTGTTCGGTCTTTGATCTGCAATACTGGTAACATATCCATGTTCAACTCGGAATGCCAACACAGTAATAAGCTTTTTATTTCTCCTTCGGGTAGCTGCTGGAATTGTGTGCCGTGGAATGTTCAAATTGTTGAGAAATGTCATATTTTATCGACACAGAACATACCTTTATGTTGCCATTATTATACCTTTGTCAGACAGTCCACCTGTTGTGAGGTGGAATAACAATTACCACACTCTAATGCACTTCGTTAATTTTCTGTCATGGCATTTAAAGACATTGATATCGGAATAGTTGACTGGTGAGATTAATAATTTTATAAAGCAATTAGCAACCACTGCATGAGATTTGAGTGCTGTAAAGCCGGTGATATAAATATCATTTACACCCGCAAAATGATTTGCACAATAGTACTGGTCAGGTATCAGCCGCCACTAAATTTCGTGTGCGCCATAGTAAGGAAATAGAAGGGGAGCACAGCACAGAACTGGAGCAAGCAACGCACGGAAGCCATAGTAACTTCTAGCGTGATTTCTGGAAAAAATCTGATGTGTTGCACTCACATCACTTTCTCTACTCTTGTACTTACCATTCTTACAAACTCTTATTCCTATATCTTCTTCGTGTTAGTTAAAATAAACATTTGTACAAATTATCTTATTGCTTATTTCCTTGTAGGTGCAAGGGAAATATTGGAATACAGTAGGCTTTGTGCGATAGTCAAATCTTTTAAAGCTTTGAGATTCCGTTCTCTTCGTACACGTAACATATAAAAAAATGAACAACGATGACCCATTTCACGAAAGTTCCAAGTTTTCTGAAACTCACACACATAACAAGGTATATCTCCGAAATGGTTCACCCTACAAGAAAATTTATTGAGACATAAATTGTGTATTTTAGCAAGATCTACATTTTTTGTACAGTATAATTTGGTCTATCTCTAACGGTTTACCAGTTATGCAAAAGTCGTCCAGAGTAAATACGACTACAGGGGCTATAGCCAGAAAATTCAAGATATACATTTCATTTGTCATAAAAATATCTCAAACATATGACATTTTAATCAAAACCGTTAGAGCCATTTTCAAGAAAATCAAAATTTTCGAAAAATTTTCCATGTAAAGGGTAGTTTAGGGTGGGGCTATTTTTTTCAAAATCTTCGTGTCACATCCTTGAACGACATTAAACTTAAATACCAACTTTGGTTTTTAACCGACTTTTCGTTTTTGAGCTATGCTGTCCACAGACTGACAGACACACAGACACAGACACACACACGGACCTTTTTCTAAAAATGCTTTTTTTGGATTCAGGGTCCTCAAAACATGTATTTCCGGTGAAATCTCGACTTCGAATTTTTGAGTGGAATATAATACTTCCCCTACTTACCAGTAGAGAAAGTAATAAAAAGGGACGAAGGAGAGACCCGAAGGGCGATATGTGTTTGTTTGTACGTTCGGTAATATTCTTACCAGTACTTGGCTCTCCTGTTGCTTAGCAGTGTCTTCAAATAATATTGGTATATTTCATGCATGTAAAAGAAAAGCTTTTGTTGCAAGCAAGTATTTTAACCCCGAGTTGGGGCAAACAGTTTTACCAGTAGATAAGAACGATCCTGCAGGAAATATGTGGCAAAGCAGTCCATAGGGTTAGTAAAGCCCCCGTCATGAATAAGGTACTAAACTCTAATGCCACAGGTATATTATTAACTGTAAGTGCTTAAATCTATGTCGATAAGAGTTTATAAGACTCACTAGTGCTTAACACTCACGCTTTAATTATTTTGTTAGCATTATTTAAGTCCAAAACACAATATTTAAAACATATATTTCTGAAACGAAGAGAAAGCCAGGTGAACAAGACTACTACATCTGACAAACGCTTCATTACCTGCCAGGATTGGACTAATAAATTACCTGTACGCATTTTACGCATAATTTACATTTAAATTACATAATGTAGAAAAATGTTTCCTACACAACATTAGCATTATTGATTCTGACAACCAAACATCCGTTACTTAAAAGTAATTAACTTTATTAATGCTGTAACATAAAGAGATATATTAAGCCATGCTTCCGAACTGTTTGATTAATTATTAATGATTTAGTACACATTTTGGAACATAATTACATTAAATGAATTGATGACACAGAAATCTACTATACGGCAAAGATACCTTTATCAGTTTTTTTAAACAAAATCGCTTATTCATTTTGTTCTTTGTAGCTAATTACTGTTGTTTTATGATGTATTTTTAATAACAAATATACGAAATTAAAAATGTTCACGTAAGAACTTGATCACTGCACACGATTGCAAAGCTTTTAGTAGAAAAGTGCCATTTTTCTGAATTATTTCACAAAATAGCTCAACTTTCTCTTTCTTGCTTCTGAAGAGGAGGAAATGCTTCGATCAGTGTCTCAATCAATGCAGTATGCCTGGGTTTCGTCACCATATTACGTTTAAAACTTGATGCCTTCATGGTCACCTCTCATTATATTGTCTTACATCAAGTTCATTACTTTATTTATAATATATTACATCAATCTCAACCGTTCTAAAAGAGCAGTTAAATTGAAGAGTTCTGAATTTTTACCTGGTAAAAATTGCACCTAGCAACTTTCTCTGTGTCTTTAGGAATCTCAAATATGTTTTCAGTATATGCAATCTAAAATATAGTTTAAACCAAAAATCGCACGTTAAGTTATTAGTAGTAATTACAAACAGTGAAACCTTTTATCATAATTGTAATTATAGTGGATTGGTGACTTTAAAATCATGTCCTGAGTGGAAACTTAGTAAGTAGAACTAAAGTGTCACCAATTCACTCCCAATTTCATTTATAAACTGAAAGTATTGCTCCCGTTAACATAAAGGCTATAAATTGTGAATATTTCTATAGAAGTTGTCTGTTATATTCAAAGAACATTTAAAAGCACTGATAAAATAAGAAATTACAAGAGTAGAGGTAGCTGCACTCTGATGCATGGAATGAAACATGAAAAAAAGACAAAACTGGAAGGGTAGAAAATAATCATAATTAACTTTAAACTGCTGTAAAAGTACAAAAAATAGATGTAAGAATATTGTGAGACAATACGGAAAATTACTTAAAAATATATTTGTCCCATGTTCTTCTTCGGAGAATCAATTCATTTTGCAGCAGGTCTTTAAAAAGTAATGAAACGCTTGAGATCTTGGATGTAAAACTATAAACTTGGTAAATGAAGAGGACTTCAAAGTTTAGGCACGACTTTAAGAATGACAAAAACTGGCTGTAGGCACTCATTAACGGCAAAAAGAGAAAGCTGACCTGTCGATCCTTAGTTTGGGACATGAATTCATAACAGTAATTACACCTGCCCCCTTGATAATAGCCATCCTTTCGAAGCAATCCTTAATAATAATTAAACAGGAGTGCGATCCCCCACCCCTCAAGAACGCGAGTAAAGAATATAAGGTTACTACTTTTCTTAATTGAACACTTAAACTTATGATGTTTTTGAAGTTATCCTTAGGTGTATAAAATGTGAATAGGATAGGCTGGTCCGGCGCACATCAAAGCTAGCTACACCACTGCTTGTGAATACGTGACTGACAACAATCAGCGCGGCAGAACAAAAGGGTTTCGAGAAAGTGCGCGAGACGTCTGACTGCTGGCTTGTTTACAGGAAGTGTAGTGTGTATTTTCCGATAGAATTTGTCGGCGTATAGCTTGAAGTATAAAAGCACGGACAGTTTAGTTGAGTTGAGTCTTGATGTGAATTTGTGATTAAGGGAAGGAAGTATTTGAATGTGACAACTAATTAATTAGCAGTTCATGTGAGTGTACAATCGTCGTGAGTACTGTACGTGTCAACAGAGACATTTTGGGACATTCAATGTCACGTCGGAGTTAGTGTTGAAGTGAAGTATCTAGTTTCAATGAGTGTGATCATCCAAGCTAGCAGTTAACTAGATAGATAGGGCTGAAAGACAGAAAATATTGAGGACTGGAAGCTGTGAGTTGTAAGATCACGAAGATCTGTATACTGTTTTATCATAAACAGAGCTATGTTTAGGTGCTTCAGTTTTAGTTGAGAAATAAAGTTATAAAGTAACTGGACCTTGTCGTTTTTGTCACATTATGCTGACTGTAAGTACTAGAAAATAACTAAAATAGCGCAAAGGAGAAAATATATATATTAAAATTACTAAAACGACTTAATAAATATTAATTTTCATAATCTGGGCCGCATGATAAGCATTTATGTATACTTTAGCAATGCCTATGATACAACAATAATTGATTCCTCATAGTATATTTCCGCTTGTGCCTTGTGGAGCTATACGAGAGCTAAATAGGTAACTTAGCAATTTCCTTTCCCGTAGTCTTAATTGTTAAACGTACATTCACAGAAATGAACCTGTCACCCATTTTCAGTCACCAATATAATGAAAAAAGGGTCTTGAGTGCAGTAAATTATACTTAAAGTATTTATGCTGACAAGAAGTCAACAAAGTTAATATACAATGTGTTATTTTCTTGCAGACAGAGATGCCCACGGGAAGCTTGGCTCCTAATGACGTTTTCCCATGACAGCAATTAAACACCATCTCCCGAGGGATCTACGTTAGAAGAGGTAACCGGATCGAGCCCTGTCTGCCTTCTTCACCTGTTTAACTGCAGGCGATATTCAAATAACAGGTGCTACTGTGTTCACAGTCGCTTTATCTTCGGTACTATCACACTGATAATGAGAATCTCCTTGTCCCACCAACACCATTTAAAACCCATCGATATTTATCACAGTTTATATAAATATGATAACTTAACTTTTTCTTTGCCAATTAGGCACTGTAAAATAGAGGCATTTTGCATTTCACTAAAAAATTCGAGGTATAGGTATTACGGGCTTAGAGTGGGGAAGAGAGGTAGATGGCGGATAAAGAGAGATGAGATGTAGATATGGAGACAGAGAATAGGAGAGAGTGGGGAAAATGAGATGAAATATGAAGGGAGAGACAGATATGGAAATACGAGGAGAGTAGGACAATGATGGAAAGGAAGAGGGAGGGAGATGGAGTATGGGGAAAGAGAGGGAGACAGGGCGGGAGAGTAGGAGAGAGTGACTGAAAGCGAGGGAGAGGGAGATGGAGTACGGAGTGAGCGGAGATAGAATGTGGAGATAGAGAGAGAGGGTAGGAGAGAGTGGGAGATTGATGAAAGGGAGGGAGAATATGGGGGGAAAGAAGGAAATGGAATGTGGAGGGAGAGGCAGAGATGGAGATAGGCAGGGAGAGAGTAGGAGAGAGAGTGGAAGAGTGAAAGAGTGGCGGAAAGGGAGAGAGGGGAGATGAGCATGAAGGGAGAAAGTAGGGGTGGGAAAGTGATGGAAAGGGAGAAAGAAGACAAAAGTTCGCGCGTGCCAACATGTACCTGCCTGTGAACACCATCATTTAAAATATCAAAGCCGAATAAATACCGACTTCGTAACCCTGTAAGCATAGTTAACATTTATACTGAAATGTTGTCCTTGGTATTTTCTCAAAAATACTAAACTAAACTCCAAGGAACAACTGTTCATGCAGGACCAAAAGCAACCGTCGCGTCTCCACCTCCGGCCACAACGGGTGTCATGAGTGGGATGCAACAATGGAAGATGGGATGTGGTCCCCTCCCGGCCGATTAATGTGGTCTTCCTAGTCTGGTAATGGAGTTGTGTGTAGAGAACCAGGAAGGGGGGCGGCCGGTAGCCAAGTATGCGAGTGAGGAAGAAGTTGATATGAAATGAAAGCGAAATTGATGGTAGGAAAGATGATGATGGAGCAGGTGGTGGAATGAATGGCGGGGGAAATCGGAGTCCTGGAGAAAACCGATCACGGTGCCGCCTTTAAAAATACCGCAGCGGATTTTCATTGAAATATGTGTTCGACATTGGAATTACGAACAAATTGCATATCTTGAATTTTCTGTAAATAGTTGAAGTGATTTGGATCAATCATATGTAGCTGTGGAACCTTATGGCATAGGCAAAAACTTAGCACAAGCGGGTTTAAGGACCCATCGACAACTAGTGTTCGTCTTAGCACAGGAAACGTGCAGTTTTCCCTAGGATATAAAATACATACAAAACTATTGTGTATGCTATAAAATTTGCTTACATTTCTCAACCATTTAGTGTAATAAGTTAGTGTCGTCTATATTATGTTATTTTTAATATAAAATAACCTACAGGATGCTTTAAAAGCACTGATAGAGTGCACAGGACATACCAACGCTTCACATGGAACTATTTATTTTATAATCAGTAACCTATGTCCGAAAATAGGAAGTTTAGCCTCCGAGGCTTCGGATATTATGATAGGCTTGCAATCCCATAATTCAAGAAACTTCCCCTAACCAATAACAGCACCAATCGAGCATTAAAAGAAATGTGGTTCGAATTGTTAACTTCCAGTTTTGTTATACCTACTTGTAGCAGAGTTATCAGAATGGATCAAAAACATGTAATTGTGTGGTATTTCCTGCCGTTACAGGGATCTCACTCACCATCTCTTATTGGTCAAAGTGTGCGATATTCTACTGACACGGTAGAGGTCTGCACGGGCTCGGGCCTAATTTGGAAAATGTTTGTCGGGTTCGGGCCGGGACCGGGCTTGAAAATTAAGAGATACAAAATAATATATTATATATTTTTCCAAGAATAGCACAATTCACAGCATTCCATTACTAGGAATTATATACGATTATTCTGCTGAAAAGTTTCAAATAATAATAATGATGATGATAATAACAATAATAATGTCATAATCATAATTATAATAAAATTAAATAATCGGGCCGGGCCGGGCTCGGGCCCTGGCACTATAACCTCTTCTCGGGCTCGGGCAGGGCTCGGGCTTGGTTGAGTCCGGGCCGGGCCGGGCCGAACCTAAGAATATCGGCCCGTGCAGGCCTCTATGACACGGTGGCCATGGAAAAAGTCCCACTCGGCCATTCCATTGCTTTGGTTATTTTACAGCCGTTTAGTTAATCTTCCTGCTAATAGCGATGTTGTTAATATGAGAAATATTAACAGGACGCAAAACACAGACTGCGCATTTATACAGCCCATGCACAGCAAAACAGGCAAAATTAACCAACTACTGTGCTTGATATCTAAAAGGGTTGAGCCATTATTTGAATGTCAAACCCAATCTTAACAACAACTTTTCTGTTTCTCCTTTTAGAGGTTGAAGGATTTTTTTAAAAGGGAATCAGGTAATTTACACATGAAATATAGGGCAAGTGATTTTGGTAGCAGAGTGGTATCCAAATAAGGACCTCTGAGTTATGGGTCAACCACACAATTATTTTCTGGCATAGAAAACTAGTATTAAAATTGAATTTTAATGACTTTAAAGACGTCTAACAACCCGTTAGTTTCTAACAACCTGAAATTTTCTTTCACTCATGCATCGACTGTGGAAAACAATAATTTTACTAAAAAGAACGTGTTAGTTCGAATGATGTTGGATTCTTGTCGTTTATTTAAAATCCATCTGCTTCTCTTTTACAAACAAAAATAGGAGAAAGGATGCGATCTCAAATAAATCTCCTCTCTAGCCTATTCCTTAAACTTGTAGTATTTGATCAAATGAAACCCTACAAAAAGTACCTATTTGAGTTATTGAAAATGAGGAAGATTTATGTCTCAATATTGGAGAAAATGGGTTTTCTCAAAATCAAAGTCACAGCTAGAGAAAATAAAAGTTATACAAAAATCACTGTGATTCGCCCTTTGGACTGCACTGTATTACATATATGAAACTCAAATCACAACAGTCATTCATCTATTTACGTGTGTATAAAAATGAAGTTTGTATGTCTGTCCTCCCTGCATTCCTAAACCGCTTGACCGATCACCGCGAAATTTGGCACGTATATGTATTTTTTCATGGAGAACGTTTTTATGCTATCCATTATACTATCCAACTTATTACATTCACACGATTTTCTCTGCCCGCTTTTCTTTTACGTAACACATACACATGTACTCTTCAACAAGAATTAATACTATTTTCTATCATTGAAATAGAAATGCAACGTATTACATTCAAAGATTCCACTCGCTTTTCTTTTATGCAACACAATCACACTTCTTTCTCTACTCCCTCTTCTACAAACAGTTCATACAATTTTCTACATGACAAATAGAAATGAACGTATTACATTCACACGGTTTTCTCTCCTCGTGTTTCCTCCTGTAGTATTTGTGATTGTTTAACAGTGCGTTTGTATAGCGTCTTCCCCGGCTTTTATCTATTTTGTTCATTTTTTGTTTTTTATAGCATCCTAACAGTTTAAATCTCTGTTTAATAGTATAATTTAAATACACCCAAAGAAACATAAGGCAATTGGACAAGTGCAACCTATGTTTGCAAGTTGTAGGAATAAATTGTTAAATCACGAAAAACGCCGGTATTTCAGCTGCTACTAAATAAATTATATTTTCAACAAAAATGACACATTTGATGTATTTTATTCTGTTTTGATTTTTATTAAAAGTACTTTAATCATTCCCGTGGTTCAAAAGGTAGAGTTCCTTGGGTTACTCATTCTTTATATAACTATTTTAATCATCAGTGCGAGAAAAACTTAAAATATACTAATCCTCGACACGGTTGTTGAGAACTGTCAGCTCAGTTCATCAAGAGAAATTTCGAGAAATGCTCAGCTAGCTGTCGTGATTACGTCACCGAAGGTAGTCTTTTCCTTCAATAATTAATCGCAATCAACGGTTTAGGGATAAAACAAGAAACGAGGAGAGAGAAAAAGAAGAAGAGGATGCAGGAGAAATGTTGGAACGAGTCCTCGAAGAGGTAGTTTATTATTCCTTCGGAAGGACTCTTATGGTACACATGCTGAAAAATTTCATATGTTGCAATTACATTCCTTTCTCTGTAGACTACTGTCACAAATGACGTCAGGTTACTTTTAATGTTACTTTATTTCAAAACTGTATCACAAAACAAAGTTTGCTCTTTTTATAGTTAACACAATTTACTTTGCTCTTGTGCAAAGATTAGAGATTCCACCTCTTGAATGGGTTCATAACAACATTTTTATTCGTTTATAAGCAGACAGACATTTGAATAGAAATGTATTTTAGAACTAAAGTAGAATGTCAATCGTCATATTTTAACAACACCAAAGTCCATACTGAATGTTGGAAAACCTTGGACTTCTTTCATTTTTTCAATAAGAAAAAATGATGTGCATCTCTCCTTTGTATTTAAATAACACTGAAAACTGCGCATATAATAACAGCTTCTTATAAATGCCATGTAAAAATGAATACAAACAATGCATTTACGAGCCGAACTGAATACCAGGGTATGTTTTACACGTTCAAAGTCAAATTTTCAACTCAAAACAATATTAAAAAACTAACCCCACCGCGCTATAGCCCTTTCTGAACCCTGTTACTCTGTTCCCCACCTGTGGCCACTATAGGCGATACGAGTGGGGTCCAGTACTGGAGCATGGGACGTGGTCAGCGTCCTGACCCCTCCCAGATGGTATATGCGGACTAGGGCTAACTATTTCTCGAACAAGTAGCTCCGCAATTGGCCACACAGGGACCAAACGAGACTGAGTGCACCCCGTACCAGGTCTCCCAGGAGGGGAATATCCACACGCCGGTGCTCTCTCGCTTGGTAAGCAGCAGTACTACCACCGTGGAGACCTCCCAGAACAAGATCTGGCGTACTCACCACATCTAGTTCAGAATGTGAACTTACTTTAACATTACTTATAGTTTCCTAAGGAAGCTAAAGCTAAATCCTTATGATGCGGAAATATATTAAAAATTACATTCTGGAAAAAAATCCCGTTTTGTCTTAAAATTTGTTTAGTATTGCATTCTTAAGAAATGTTTGTTTTTATTTTCCACCGTTTAGAATAACAGATAACTGGCTGGAAGGGATCAGGACGCTGACCACGTACCACCCTCCAATACTGCACCCCACCAATGAGGCCTATAGTGGACCGAGGTGGGGGACGCAGCGGCTGGGCGGTAAGGCGTGGCTCTTCATGGGCTGTAGTGCCGAGGCTTAGCTTTGAAATTAGAGTAGCATACAATCTATTTCACACTTAGTATGTTCTATTATTTCTAAAAGATATTGCGGGAGCTGGAACTTTGCAAGATAAAGATCTATGTACAATGTATTAAATTCATGATCCAGATACTAACACATATTTATTAATTGCAAACAAAATAATGCTATAGGATATTACATAGCTACTAAAGCAACTTAATATTAATTTATAAACGAGTGAGTGTTTAATACGTCACTTTTTCTTTCTGTGCTACCTACTTATGTAAGTAGAGGAAGTTTGGAATTTTCGTATTCCAACCAAAAATTGGATACCAGGATTTCACTGGAAATACATGTTTGGAGACCCCCTGAACCCAAAAAAAGCACTTTTAGAAAAAGATTTCTCTGTGCCTGCGTGCGTGTGTGTCAGTTTTAGGACAGCATAAGTCAAAAACGAAAAGTAGGTTAAAAACCAAAGTTGGCATTTAAGTTTAATGTCTTTAAAGGATGCGACATGAAAATTTTGAAGAAAATAGCCCCACCTTACACTACCCTTTATATGGAATATGTTTCGAAAATGTTGATTTTCTTGAAAATGGCTCTAACGATTTTGATTAAAATGTTATATGTTTAAGACATTTGTATGACAAATAAAATGTATATTTTGAATTTTCTGGCTATAGTCCCTGTAGTCGTATTTACTCTGGATGAATTTTGAATAACTCGTAAAGCGTAAGAGATAAACAAAATCTTAATACACGAAAAATGTAGATGTCGCAAAAACATACATTTTACATGTGAATAAAATTTTTGTACAGTGGAACATTTCGGAGATATTCCTTGTTATTTGTCAGTTTCGGAAAACTTAAAACTTTCGCGAAATGGAACATCGTTGTTCATTTTTTATATGTTAAGCGTGCAAAAGAGAATGGGATCTCAAAGCTTTAAAACATTTGACTATCACTCAGAGCCTACTGTGTTTTTAATATTCCCCTTGTACCTACAAGGAAATAAGCAATAAGATAATTGTACCCACAAATGTTTATCTCAACTAACACGAGGAAAATAGAGGAATAAGGGTTTGTAAGAATGGTTAGTACAGGAGTAGAGCAACACATCAGATTTTTTTTTTTTTTTCGTATTTCTTTTTCCCTTTTTTGCCCCTTCCTGCATTCCTTTTTCTTATTCTCGGTTCCCACATACTCACTGCATGAGTCCACTCTATACGATCCATTCGGAGCACGTATCCCACCCCTCCACCATCTTCATTTTGAACACACTGCTGATGTTGCTGCGTCTTTATTTTGCGGATGTCCTCATTCTTCATGTGGTCTCTTCTTGTGATGTTAAGTAGGTTTCATGCCATTTCCCTCTGGCAAATTTCTGGTAATATACACATATCCATGACCTTTTTTGTTTGTTTTTTTGTTTTCGTACTGATGGATTTTTCTAGTAAGATAAAGTTTAGAGCCCAGAATTTCTTCCAGGCTTGTGTAATTCTTGTGAAATCTTTCGATTTCGTTCTGTGTGTGGTTGGCCTAAATAAGCGTACCTATTCATTGATGTAGTCGACTTTGTGATTTCCGATATGGATTGGTCATTTCGTGCTGTTTGTCATTATCTTTGTTTTTGCAACATTTATTTGCCCTGATTGTCTGTTGAATTTGCAGAACTCGCTTAACAATAATTCTTGTGCTCCCTCTTACGAATCTGTTATGAGGGCAACATCGTCTGCAAATCGAAGACTGAATAATTTCCTTCTTCAATGTTTATACCATAGTCTTCTCTCATTCTGCTGAAGATTTCTTCCATTATGGAAATATTGGGTCTTCCTGCCTTACTCCTCGTTGCAAGAAGATTTCTTGCCCTACTTTGTCCATTTTAATTCTCGCTGTGCTGTCTACTATACTTTCCCAGAAGTCGGGACCTATTTAATCCCCCCTTTTCACGTTGTACCTGCAAGGAGATACGAAAAAAAAAATGTTTCTACAAAAGTATCTCTATTAACATGAAATGGACAGAAGAGTTTTCAAGAATAGGGAATAAACGATAGAAAGTTGTTTCTGTAACGAAAGACGATTATTTTGTGAGCGCGAAACGCGAGAAAAATTATCCCAAATATGAAAGCCTCAAGTGGTATTTGTTTAGAGTGTTGTGCAAAATAATTAATATTTCATTTATTTAATACTATTTAATATTAATAATGACGCAGAAGTAAACAACTTACCATAACATTCATATATTTTAATTAAGATTTATTTCCACAGTGTCACGCAACTAACCCAATAGGCAGTTAGAACAAAAATTTTAGCGTTTATTCCAGGAAAATGAGGAATTAGACATGTGATGAATATACATGAACGAATTTGCGTTAATATGCTGTATAACTGGTTCTGTTCTATTTAAAATTACAGTTGTTAAAGGTAAACTTTTCAAAAATGAAGACGGCCACTATATTTCCTGCGTAACATTCAGGTTCATTTTCTTAATTTATTGACCATTTTTATTGAGAATTTTTGAGCGATGGTCTTCATTTATTCCATACACATGGCCCGCTCAATATCAATACCCTCATTAGAATATTCGTCAAATTTGTGTCTGCCATTTTAATGACCTGCTAATTGGTTTTACTATACATGGACATTTCAGATGTTCAGAACGTAAGAAAATGTTTAGGTTGGTGGCACCGCAAAAGGTGAAATTGGAAATAGTTTTAGAAATAAGTTTTATGTTCCATGATTTTTACATAATTTTGATCATTTGAATGATTTATTAAGTTGATTTTTTTTGTTAATCCAATGATTTAGAAAAAAGTATTAATTGGTGATATAACCAAAGCGATAATACCCCGACAAAGAGATTCAAAACCCGCATGAGTGGAGTAGTCAATGTAACACATTTTTTATACTGGTTACCTATAGTAAGAAGATAAAGTACTACATTAAAACATTACATTGTAGACCATAAATTCTATACTGAGATTAGTAGAATTTATTTCAATGTGTGTGGTTTGCAATATACAGTAAAATCTCGTTTATCTACCTTCGTTTATCCGGACCAGATTTTTAGATTTTTTTTTTTTTAAATTTAACGTTCACGTTACATAATAAATTTAACTACGACAGCAGGAACGTAACTATAAATACGCCAAATATTTGCTTTTTAGTTTGACTCAGTGTATGATTTCTGGCATAAATTTACAATAAATTATGGTAGTACATAGTGCACTGTGAAATGCTACCTGTTACTGTGTTGCACGGTATGTCTCACCAGCTATAAGCAGCACTGGAAGAAAGCGTTGACCTTGATCCCTACCCGTCACTACACCTCCCTCAATCTCCTCAGTTTTCCTACTGCTTTCAAACAGCACGTGTCTTAAGTTTATCGTGTGTGTTTTAACCGGGTAGTTTTTGTGTCTTATCAAAGTGTTTGGGAGTGTAATTTAGTATACAACTTTAAAATGACATCAAAGCGAAAGAAGGTCGTGGTTTCAATGGATAAAAAGTTGGATGCTATTAATCAAATTAATAAAGGAGAAACATTGAAGAAAATAGCTGCAGAATTGGGAGTTGCTGCGTACCAGCTGACATCATCATCAGCATCAGCCGACACCATTCAGCTGAACTATTAATGATAAAGCGTATGCGTGACCATACTTCGTTCAAACGCCCCAGGTGTAAAAAACAGAAGATTGTGGATCAATTCTTTGTTAAGAAACGACGTGATTTTATGTGAATAAGATGTTTATATTGTTAAATTCCTTGTAAACAATACATACTATGTACTGTACACAATTTTGTTATAAGACAGTTATTCTTCATAAACAGCAAGTCGCTTATTTAAGGATTTAAGAATTTTGCCTTGCTTTTGCTTTGATTGTGCCACTTAGTCCGGATAAACGTGGTTTCACTGTATTCGTATACTTTAAAAGCAACATAAAATTACAAAAAAAGAACGTCTTGTAGGTATATATGAAATTGGATAACAGAAGCAATATGAAGATCGAAATGAATAACGCAAAGGCAGTGACATATTGAGGAAAATATGAAGTTATTACAATCTGTCTGTGGAATAACGCTGCGCTTTATCGTTTAGGATGAGGTTTATGAAAGAGATAGGTTAATATAATCTAAAACAGCTGCATGGAAAACAAATAAAGCGAGAATACAAATTGGTTTGACGCTTTATAAGACCGTAGAAGCAATTATGTTAGCGAACCTTGATGGAAAATAAAACTGTCGCAGCTGAAATGAAATTTATAAGAGCAAGTAAACTTTGTGGAAGATCGGCAGCGTTCAGAAGTCAACAGCAACAAAATGTACAGTTATCTCTTTGATAGAAAACTTAAATGTATCGAGATTGAGAAAAGGATGGGAAACTATAAAAGCTTAAAATGGAAAGAGAAGAAGAATGATAATAAGTAAATAAATAAATTAAGTAATAATAATAATAATAATAATAATAATAATAATAATAATAATAATAATAATAATAATAATAATAATAATAATAATAATAATAATAATAATAATAATAATAATAATAATAATAATAATAATAATAATAATAATAATAATAATAATAATAATAATAATAATAATAATAATAATAATAATAATAATAATAATAATAATAATAATAATAATAATAATAATAATAATAATAATAATAATAATAATAATAATAATAATAATAATAATAATAATAATAATAATAATAATAATAATAATAATAATAATAATAATAATAATAATAATAATAATAATAATAATAATAATAATAATAATAATAATAATAATAATAATAATAATAATAATAATAATAATAATAATAATAATAATAATAATAATAATAATAATAATAATAATAATAATAATAATAATAATAATAATAATAATAATAATAATAATAATAATAATAATAATAATAATAATAATAATAATAATAATAATAATAATAATAATAATAATAATAATAATAATAATAATAATAATAATAATAATAATAATAATAATAATAATAATAATAATAATAATAATAATAATAATAATAATAATAATAATAATAGGAGGAGGAGGAGGAAGAGTGTCCGAATTGCTGGGAGTGAAGGGAAGCCCTTTTTACGGAAGATGGTTTGGTAGTGTTTAACGCCCACTTTTACTACATACGGCACCGCAGGCGGTGACATTGGTGATACATGGGATGAAGATGGAGCACCGGTGGAATGAGATGGCGGGGAAAACCGGAGGAAATCCGCTCCAGCGCCGCTTCGTTCACCACGAATCCCAAATGCGGTCGCCTGGGATCGAACCCGGGTCGCTTTGGTGGGAAGCGAATGGTCTAACCACTCGGCTATTTTTACGGAAGATTTTTCATACTTATTCCATTGATTACTCGAGTTTTAAAAATATTTATTTTCAGTTATAAAAACAGAATATTTAATAGTTTTGATTAAGAGCACAGATATTAAAACAGTGTCTTAAACCGTAACTTCCTCTATGCGGTGTATGCTATTCAATTGTTCATGCTCAATATGGGGCCTAAACTTAAATATCACTTTGCATTTCGATTTTGTTATACTGTTTAATATGAATTTTAGTTATGGTTTGTAAAAACTCTTGGCATTTTCATCCTACACTCAAGAAAAAGAACAAAAAACAAACAAAAATATAACAGCCGCAAGTTGCGTAAATAACCTATGTTTGAAGAGGAGTACCTAACAATACACCTATTTATAAACTAACTAGTGTTACCAAACCATAGCCTGAGTTTAGTTTCAACATGTGTTCGTATGTTAGATATATTTCTGGTTGTTATAAAGCATTTAGA
Source organism: Tenodera sinensis (assembly GCA_030765045.1). Lineage (NCBI taxonomy): Eukaryota > Metazoa > Arthropoda > Insecta > Mantodea > Mantidae > Tenodera > Tenodera sinensis. The sequence continues at coordinate 55,248,996 of CM060963.1, read as the reverse complement.
AATAATTTAATTTACAACGCAGTAGAGGTACACAAGCGATTTTGCTGGCATAGATTTAAAATGTGACAGTTCCTTTCTCAAAGCAACGATTAATAACTTTTATTTATTTACAAATACTTTACAAAATTTGTAAATAGTTTTATAACCACACAGAAGGCTTTTAGTGTTTAAAAATCTACAGCAAACTATTTATATGGCGGGAATATTTCCCGCCTTTAAGTTTAAGTGAAGCAGTGCAGTTTCGTTCTTTATTTCTAACCTGCTTGCTTCCTCCCTAACGTAAAGACTTTTCTATAACAATAATAAATTATAGCATATGAAAAATGCCGAAGAGTAGTTTGTAATTGTGTGTTTTCTTTCTCAACAGATTGCGGTTCTGCGGGTGCGGAGGTAGGCCTAAAACCTCGCCGGTGAACGATGGCTCGACGCCCGGGAAATCGATTCGCCTCGCCTGGCACCACAACCACACACACCCCCGCTCTACGGCCGGCAATTTTCTCGGCCACGAAGGCTCCAGATACCGACAACTCAGGCGGCAAAGCTGCAGAGACATCTGACAATTGAAATCGCACAAAATAAAAGAATAATGAGTCTCAGAACGCAACTTCCTTGCAATATGAAAATAATTTAGATATTTATTAGTTTTGTTGTAATTGTTGCATTGCAATACACTTCTTAATAAGTAAATGCGTTTAGCACTTGTTATTTCGAGTACTTGTTATTTCGGGATAAGCTTCAAGGTGGAGAATCAGAATGTTCAAGATGTTTCCAAAAACACCTGCAAAAATAAATGAAACCTTGTTCCTAATTAATCGATTTTGATGAACTTTTGAGAATGTTGTATTGGTGCTATTTTACATATATATGAAATATGCATGCGGAATGGATGTTTGGGACCAGATTATGACAAAAGCAATATCGACAACTTTTTAATAAAAAAGGCATTATTTACGATTTAAAAATTGATGGGTAACTTATTTCCCTACATTAGATTTTCCACGTGTACTTTTACTTTATGTTATTTTTCATTCCTTTTTTCTGCATTCTACAAGTACTCATAAGATTGAAGTTTAAAATTTCAACCATCAAAAACATCATTTTCGAAACTTAGGTTAGAAGAAATACCTACATTTGGATTTAGTGAATTCTGAGCAAATAATGTTTGTGATTTGATAGCCACTAAAAGGAAGCCTCATTAGTTTAAAATAAGAGGACGCTACAAGGGTAACACTGAAAAAGTTTAGAAAATCAAACAAGGATTATGGTTTCATTGTTTTACAGAATATTTCCCTTTAATACAATTTTTTCATTCGATCAAACCAGTCCTTAAAGAAATTGTGCCCTTTTCCAGAGATAGGCAGCATTTTACAATGTCCTGGACCAAAAAATGATTATACGCATTTTATCTTTAATTTTTGGAAATAAATAGAAACCGCGAGGAAGTGGGTTGCCGCTTTATAGTGGAGGGTCTATGGCGCTGACCTTTGGAGCATCTAGATACTCAGTTGTTAGTTTTGCTGTGTGCAACGATGCATTGTCGTGAGATGTCATAAAGTCATGATGTAACACGAATAAATTCATAAGAGGTCCATCGATCAAGTATTGCTCGAATTGTGTCAATAACTTCATCAGTAACAGCAGTTAATGGGCGTTCTTCACAAAATTCATCAAATGCATTTCTCAACCAATCTTCACATTGCTTAGGTGTTAATGAGATTATGTCACGTTGCTAGAAAACTGCCATTTAAGTAGCTACCCCCTTCTTTAGTTAATGACTGGGTAAACTAGTGAAGTCTCTAAGCTTCATTGAGTTGCAACAAAGACATCAGACAATTCGTTTGCTACTCCCGTCTTCAAGAAGGCAAGATGTAGTTCGATAAAGTCGCAATAGTATAAAATAAAGTCCTATCAAATCCTGAAAGGCTCCTGTTGCGTAATAATGAAGGGTTATCAACAAATGATTGGTTCCGTGTAACGAACAGCTGGTTTTGTGGCGGGGTGAGTGAGTGTGATGGGTTTAAGGGCCCGTCGACAACTTGGTCATTAGGGCCCCTGGCTTTGTGGCAACAAAGATATACGTATGTGTGTACCTAAGTGCTTCTTGCAGTCAGTTTTTCACTCTGCAATTTCACCGTGCAAGATACCCATGAATATTTGTTTGGAGAACCTAAATACTTGTATAACTTTAAACTCTGTTGTAATATTTCTGAAAGGTATTAACTATATCTAAAATTTCTCGGTCTTGGTAAAAATACAGTTTAAGATTTCGTACTTTACTAAATACTTTATATCGCGAACATTAAAACAAGGAGAGAGGAACCTCTTCGTTTTATCGCATTGGGTAAGGTAGCTTGCCGAAATTGGAAGCATGCATCAGTGTTAGAAATACTGATCAAAAGTATTTTGTGACGAAAAAGGGTTTTCAGGACATACGCAATCTTAAACGAAATACTATCAGATCAAATAGTATAACCTCTTTGTCACACAAGTTTGTACAATGAAGGACAGAATAGGAATACAACACTTCCCGGCATAAAACTATAATCCTATACACACATCAATCGACAATAACGCACACAGCAACAGATTTTATTTACTTGTATCTGAGGATGTCATAATATGAAAAAAAAAAAAAAAAAAAAAAAAAAAAAAAAAAAAAAAAAATTAGGAAGAAACCATGCGATGAAAGCAAGAATGGCAGTTATTCTCCAAGTGCTTGTAGATCCGAGATTCAATCTTTAGTGATACTTGATTGAATAGCATTGTAGATCGGTCAACTCATTTCAGAGGCAAATGAACACTTCAGCGCTAAAGAAATCTCTAAGTGCTTTCTTGCAACCCAGCATTAAAGCCGTAAAAAGATCATAGCCAGGAATGTCCTCCAGTCAAATACATTTTTGGACGAACATAAAATCTTCAAATGATGACAGTTAACAAATTATTAGAACAAATCGAACAAACTGCAAGCAATAAACTCTCAAAACATTAGCATATATTTGTCAAATATAAAAAAATGCCATTTATTTTTAGACACATGTCATTCTAAAGTTTTTCAATGAGGCTCTCGTGCGTTATTTCTTTATAATATAAAGAACTGTATATTATATACAATACCTCTGAAAAGTTCCCGGACGCACAGGATTTGGCCATAGGTATATTTCATTATTAGGCATAACGAATACATAAAAATAATTTATTTAAACAAGCAGCACCTTTCCGTGATAACACACAAGGTTATAAGAAAATCTTGTCTGTCTGCAAAAATATACAACTGAAATTATACTTTCGATATTTATTACATTTCTGAATCCTCAAATACCTTCCCTAATACCCTAATATATATTAAATAAAACTAGAATTGATGCTGTGCTGAAACTCTTATTAATGTTGTATAGGACGTTATTAGAGGTTTCTCCAGAAAATCTTTGGGGGTAGTGTATATTTATTTACTTGCTTACTTAATTACCTAGGAGGAATTAAGGCCACGAGGCCCTACTTCTCTTCCACTCTACTGGTCAATTTAATAAAATACAATACAGTGCAATAAAAATGTAAACATACAAAATTCTGATAATGCTATTAAAAAGAAAACATATAACACAATAATAAAAATTAAACCCATAGCGCAACAGCTAAGGGCCAAGGCTTGCCGGCCAGCCGCTGCGTCCCCCACCTCTGCCCACTACAGGCATCATTGGTGGGGTTCAGTACTGGAGGGCAGGACGTGGTCAGTCGGCGCCGTGGCCGAGCGGTTAGCGCGCTCGCCTACCACCTAGGCGGCCCGGGTTCGATCCCAGGGACCCGCATGTGGTATTCCTGGTGGACGAAGCGGCGTCAGGGCGGGTTTTCTCCGGGTGCTCCGGTTTCCCCCGCCATCTCATTCCACCAGTGCTCCATCTTCATTCCATGTATCATCAGTGTCACCGCCTGCGGTGCCGTAGTAGTAAAAGCGGGCGTTAAACACTACAACACACCAGGACGTGGTCAGCGCCCCGAGCCCTCCCGGCCAGTTATATGGCGTTCTCGACCTGGGTCCGCTACTTCTCCATCAAGTAGCTCTTCAATTGGTCCCCCCGGGACCTAACGAGGCTGAGTGCACTCCTTGCCAGACCTCCCAGCGGGGATAAAATCCCCATGTCGATACCGGGGATCGAACCTGGGTCCACCGCGCCAGAGGCAAGCGTGCTATGGAGGCGTACAACACAATACTAAATAGTAAAAACATAAACATACCAATGTCCAACAAAGATATTAAAATGAAGAAAATTAAAAATAACCAAAATGATTTTAAGCGGGATATTCATATAAGTAAAACAGTAACTAGGATAAAAACGGGGTAAACCAACAGACTAAGGATATTTTTTAAAATAAAGGCCATCCTAATTATTGCACAACCATAAAGTGTTTTTTCTAAATACATTTAAACGGATTGAAAATTTATTCTTCTCAAATAAGATACAAGAAGAGAAAGAAATAATTAGTTTAAGCATATTACAATGTTCCGTTTGCCCCCTCCGCTCGGGCACCACATGTTCAGTCAGTCATCACTCATACAATTGTGACGCACGAAATATGAATTATTTCCGGTCTCTACACACTTAACATGGTACCAGATCGAGGCATTATATCCAGTTCTCCTCTTCCTTGTGACACTGTTTGCATTCCTTGTAGATATTCTCTTTCTCATTGGCAAGCTTCTTCTAACTTTCCGGGCGTTCGCTGCTGCTGCTACCCCTTCCTTTTCAGAGCGAGCAGTTTTCCTAGTTTTTACATCATTTATAAATATTGGGCCTATTATAAAATCAGGTTTACTGTAATTTGTTTTGATTTCTGGCTTACTTTTAATATCCAGGGAAGTTATTGGAAGAGGACTGAGCTACTCGAAGCTAGTCGAGGGTGTAGAAACTTGAGTCTGAACTTCTTGTGTTACTGTGTTCCTATTATTCGGGATGAACTAAGGGAGATTGATTCCGAGATTTATGAATTTAATTTTCAACACCACGCCCTGTATTTTAGTATGAACATTAACACGGAACTAAAACGTCAATAAACATGATACAAATTTAGATTTCAGGTATTATTCACAAATACAAATGTTTTAAAAGTTGTATTGAATTAATTGCGAGGCAAAAAGTGCGCCCACCCATGTCGTTCTGTGGCATAATGTGGTCAAACAGACGAGATATTTATTCCAAGAGGCTTTGTAACGGATACATGGATCCCTGATGTTACCACGTGTGTATCCAGAACGTTCTTTTATGCCTTCGTTTTCCATAAAAATCTTCTGCGCAACGGGTGGAATTTTAAAGATAAAGTAACTGACAAATCTTTCTTACATGTTTCTTTTCTGTTGCTGGACTTCATGTTTGCTTTGCGATAATCACAGATCTTATCCACAATATGTCGATACTACTCTAACGTGTGCAATACTCAGTGATACCAACATAGGTAAGAAAATTGTACTAAATTTTGTTAGCAAATGTCCGTTTGCCCTATCCTTAACCTGTTGTAAATTGTTTAATATTTGTATTTAAAATATTTCGTGCAGAACATGGCGACACAGAAATTGCGCTAACATTTCGTGATTTCGACTCTATTCTGTCGCTTTTAAGCACATCAGACTATTAGACTGGGTGGTGTTTGAACGCGTGACTTTGAGATCAGTAAGCCAGCACCTAACCAACTGAGCCACCCTTACCAACATACATACAAGGAAATATGACAGCGGTGGGCAAGCCCAACACATTAGGTTCTGCAACCTGCTTGACACAGAACACTCGCGTGGAGTACGAGTCCTAAAATTAGCGCTATTCGAAATCAAGGCCACGATTACAGACGTAATCACAACATGCGTTCTGCCCATGGCTGAAATATGTAATAAAACATTTTGCGCAAATGTTTATTTCGATAAACATAAAATAGAAGAACAAACTCTTGTAAGGATACTTTGTTGATGAATGGGAGTCAAGAGCGTCGTTGTCGTTGTAGTGTTTAACGCCCGCTTTTACTACTACGGCACCGCAGGCGGTGACACTGATGACACATGGAATGAAGATGGAGCACCGGTGGAATGAGATGGCGGGGGAAACCGGAGCACCCGGAGAAAACCCGCCCTGACGCCGCAGGAGTCAAGAGTCATGACATTGATTTTCTATTATTGAAATTTCAATTTGGTAAGTTTAGAAACGACAGAAATTTCACTATTCAACTATCAAATAACAGTAACTTTCCGCCTACATATATTACTCGCATTTATAAAAATAATTCACATTTCTATTTATTGCTTAGCCTACAAAGGGATGTTTGGGGATAGAGGGGAGGTATTGTCAGGGGAGTAGATATCATTACATATGGATTTATATCTACAACTAGAGATGGTGCACGTCAGAATTCTTTTTTCTTTCATTTTCTTTCCTTCGGTTAAAAACCAAAGGTGGTATTTAAGTTTAACGTCTTTCAAGGATGGGACAGGAAGATTTTGAAGAAAATAGCTCCAACCTAAACTACCGTTTACATGTAAAACTTTTCGAAAATTTTCATTTTCTTGAAAATGGCTAACGATTTTGATTAAACTGTTTGAGATATTTTATGGCAAATGAAATGTAGATTTTGAATTTTCTGATTATAGCCCATGTACCTAGTTCTATTTGCTCTGGATGACTTTTACATAACTGGTAAACCTTAAGAGATTAACCAAATCTGACTATACAAATATGTAGATCTTGCTAAAACACACAATTTATATACAAATAAATTTTTTTTGTAGAGTGAACCATTTCGGGGAATTCCTTGTTGTTTGTGTAAGTTATGGAGAATTTATACTTTTGTCAGATGGAACATCGTTATTAATTTTGTATATGTTAACCGTGCAAAGAACGGAATTTGAAAGCTTTAAAATATTTGAGTATCGCTCAAAGCCTACAGCATTCCCACATTCTCCTTGTACCTACAAGAAAATAAACAATAAGATAATTTCTGCAAATCTTTATCTCAACTAACATGAAGAAACAGGATTACGAGTTTGTAAGAATGGTTAGTGCAAGAGTAGAGAAAGCCATGTGAGTGCAACAGATCAGATTTTTATTTTTTATATTTTACTTCAGCGTGTGGTATTATTGTATTTGTTCAAAGGTTAACTAGCGGCGCGTCAAAGCCTAGTGAGAAGATGAAGGTATACAATGTCAGAAAAGCAACGTTGTCACATTTTCTCCGGGTAAACGTTCGCACTCCCCGCAACATTTACTTCTTAGAATACCAATATTATGAGAAAACTAACAGAATGAGACATAAAATAGGGAGACGTTGCAACGTTGTGTTCACTCCACATGGAGTTAACAGCTGTCATTTGTGATTTCTTTGATTTTATTGGCTGAAGTACACGCTCGTAAATGCAATGTGAAACATCAGCAACTTCCGACAACAAACAATGTACGTGGTGTGTCTTACCTGAGACGCTTCTGATGATCAAAGGTAAAGTGAATGTTAACCATTAGTCTTTATTCTTGTATACTATTGCAGACTGTGAAATCCTCTTCATTCGCTATGAATTTTGTATAACCCGAGAACTAATAATAGTTAATGTTTGTAAGACGAGCTTCAAAAACAATTTTCCTTTCAGATACTTCAAACAAGAACCTGAAACAAATGTATTTTTAAGTCATTTCTAAACAATTCCATCCTTATTCTTATACCTTACGTTTTTGCTTGTGTAGTAGTTACGCCCATGATAAATTAATTTATAAAATTTGTTGGACACTTATTCTAATAATTTAAATAATGGACATCTTTCGGTTACTTTTTATAGTCAGTTTTTAAAACATTTACTCATTTTGTAGATTAGCTATTTAGGTAATCAAAATCATCGTCCTGATAACTAAGCAATTCTTAACACTACGTCTTTCATAGAGGTTTCTACAACCTATGACGTTTATATGGTACGTGCTGTGTTGTGTGATCTCTGAGCGGCAAAGCTATTTTATGGTTGTGTTATGTTTAGGAAAGTGGGACTTTAGACCTGTAAAGGGGTTTTGTGCCTATGCCCCTGACGGGCACCCCCTCGGGAGGCAGGAGTGGTGGTGAGAGGATATGAAGCGTAGTCGGACACGAGAGAGACGACAGCAGGATCCCTAACAACTACAGATTTGAATTCTCCGGCAGTGGCTCGCACTACATGCCGTAACCCCCACCCCCCCCCCTCAGTGCGAGTTCTAGCTGCCATGGGGAGCCCGGGACTCGGAGATCTCCCCAGATCCGGAGGATGAGGATTTATAGGGACCAAGCACTTGCCATGCACGCTGAAACTCCCGCCGACACTTAGCGCCCTGAAACAACAAGCAGATGAGACGTGAAGTGAAACGAAAAGTGAGGTGAAATGGAGGGACAGGAGATTTGGGAGTATATTTCTTTCCCAGCATTTCCCTAGCAATCTCCGAAAAACCCATGGGTTAGGATGGTCGTCCACGGGAATCGAACCCCGATCTCCGCAATTCGAGCCTCACACGTTACTGGTACTGCTCAGCAACCAAGACACTCAGGTGACGGCGTGCCAAAGAAGATGGGACATAGCAGAACACGTGAGTGAAATTGAGAACAAGTGACAAATGTTAAAACAAGTGAGAACTGGTGCCAAGTGTCAAAACGAGTGAGTCCCAAGCCCAGAGGACAGAGGAGTGAAAATAAGAATAAGTGGAAACAAATGTAGGTTAAGATAAATAAACTATCAAAGACAAAAACAGGAGAATTCCACAGTGCATAGCTCAAATGTGGAGAGAACTAGCCTCTTCTTAGGAGAGGCTGTTTTACTATGGAGATTAATGGTTATTATTCTCTATTATTACTATTATTATATTGAAATATAGGTATCATCAACTTTTCTATTAAAAGATATTTACATGCGCTTTTATTTGTTTGCATTATTAAGATTATTTTCAATTACTAAATAAAAGATCTGGTCGCGAAGACTACATAATCGGCCAAGAGGGCCCGGGGCACCGGCTGCGTCCCACCCTCCAATTCTGCACCCCACTCATGACGCCTGCAGTGGGCAGAGGTGGGGGATGCAGCGGTCAGGCAGTAGGCCTTGGCTCGGTAAGAGCTGTTGCGCTGGAGCCTAGCTGGTTAGTTAAACAAAAGATAACAGCACTATAATACTAGATATCGGGTTTTAGGCTAAATACCTTTTTAGTCGCCTAATAATCTAAAACTATAATACAGTTCAGCCTGATTAATGCGTATTTCAAGGGTAAGAGGGAAGATTACTTATAACTCACAATTACTTACAACTGAGACTTTGATAATGCATTATATTAAAAAAAAAATACGTAGCGTGGTATAAGTAATTCCTAAGTCTGAGCAATTTTGGTTTTGTGTGGATTAATATGTATGAATTTTACTTTCATATCTAGTGTGTACCAATTCGTTTTTCTGTTCTCCATGGCTGATTAAAAGCAACTGAGAACTGAAAGACAAAATCGCTGTTCAACAGTAAACATCAGATACCGAAAATGCTTTGTTTACTTCTAGTTTGCTGCTACGACGTTGTCGCGCCAGAGCCGCCCGCTCAATTTGGGTCTTTGTCTACAGAGATAAGGAAAATACGCCTCGAGTTTCTTTTAAGATAACGTATGCCGTATGCCCATTTACGTGAGTAAAACTCAGTTTTATTTCACTGAAATTTAATACGTATAACAGCGAATTACGTATAAATAACGTTTTATTAACACGCTTTTAAATTACATTTTGCCGGGACCTTTGATTTCTGGTTTTATAGATTAGATGATAAGCGTATTCACACTTCTATTCATACTTCCTCACTGTGGGGAGGATGGAAAAAAATTTGCAACCCTAAGCGGGGAATCGAACTTTGGACCCTTCGCTCTACCATTTGAGCTACGAGAGAGCCCGGAAAGAATTTGTGACGCCTCTTTTGACTACTGAGACTTATTTTAAAATTTTAGAGACCAAAAGTGCCTTCATTACCATGTGCGTTGTACCATTAATATTTTCATGCAACAGTGAAAGATAACATCTTGATAGAATGAGGTTGGTTTGATTCAAATACATTGTAATAGTTTGGTTATAGGAATAAGATATTCCAGGAAAATTGCTGGTTTACTAAGCACTTTAGCAAGCAGATTCCTCGTTTTGTAGAAAGAGAAACACAATACTTGCCCTCTTTGACTTTGTTGTTCTTTGGTACAGTGGTGACTGCAGTACGGCAGAAATCTGTTTTAAAGAGTAAGAAGGGTCTATTCCCTGTGTCTCGTGACTGAAATACTTCCTCTCCTTCATTAATTTTTTATATGCACCTGTTCGCAAGATTTCTCCGTATTATCTCTGTTACATACAGACTCTTAAGGGTATAAATTGTAGATATTTTGAAGTTAGTACCTCAATATGAATCCACTTCGGGGAGGTAGTTGTTGTTTCTCCCCAAAAACCAATTACAAATGTTACTACCTGATATTTTTGCTTCTCATAACTGCGCCAGAAAATTAACAACCGTATAGTATATACTATCCGTATCGCTCACACCTCAATGCGCATCCTCCTGGCTTAGGTACTGTGAGGTCATTAACCTTATAGAAAACACTGGAATTAGGTTCCGGTACACCACTCATTATCATGAGACCGATTCACTCTGTATCATTCCTTATGTGCCACGCTACTTGGAGATCCTAACCAACCTGAAAACATACTACATAAAATTAGAAGTTCGCAAATGAAGCAAATGCTGATTGTTCATCACACTTTCGCAGTTAGCAATCAAAATATCTGCACTTGTACTTCTACCACCCTGTATTTTTCCTTTGTACTGATGTTCTTAACAGTACATTGTCTTATGCAAGCATCATTGTGCTACATATGTGTTCTAGACACAATACCTATGCAGGTTACCTCAAAAAACACCGACAACGCTTATGTTGTGCGGGTTAGCAAACATATGGTTTTCAAGAAGGAATTCCTGATCGAAAACGAATGGTTTGGAGCTGAAGCGCTGTGGCGCATCGAAGTGGGAGATGAATGTTTGTTCACATTTCGTCAATAAACCCAACATGAGCAGCATATCGAGCTGTCTACATTACAAACGGGCTCCTACTCATTGCAGAACCTATATCGGCGGTGCTGAGGTTCAGGCAACATGACCCACAGCGTGCGATTGTCTTTGAAGATTTTTCACCGCCGACGTTACAGGAGTGTCTTCACACCATACTCTTCATACAATACCACAGAAAATAGTCGAGAAGTGTCTTATCTGGCAACCGTGCTGGCCATGCAACTGGTCCACCTCTACCAATCCAACGATTTGGATATACAAAGTTGAGGTGATTCTGTACATTTACATCAAAGTGAGCTGGAACTCATGTGGTCATTTCCGCAGCTGTGTACTGGTACATGTCGCGCTGCTGTTAAAAAGTTAACTGTACTGGAAACTACAATAGTAACGCAGTAGGATGCGCACCAAGGACCCTCTGGAGGAATGTAACGCATGCTCAGGAAAGTTACTAGGCTCAGGCCGTTCATCTCGGTACGCAGATGGCTAAAGGGTTGCATATCTTCCATATTAAGATACCAAAATAATTCGGAACAAATTGCGACAACCGTTCGTTCTCAGACTTACGACGCTCTCCAGCGCCGAAACCGTGTATTTTCGAGCAGGGTTCCTTCTTGAAAAGCGATCAGTTTGCCATCCCGCAGAACATACTATACAGGAATATTTTTGGGACATTCTGTATACTGGGTAAGTTTTAAGGATGTCCTTTTCAACATATTACGCATCAACAACTATAAGTTCACAATTTAAGAGTAATGAAATGTTTCTGGCCAAAGTTTCTAGTACAGTAAATTTGTTTTTTGCTACTGTGTAATTTTAATGCTGGTTGGAGGATACAATACTTAAGCTTTTAGAATGGAAGCACATTTTAGGGGCATAAAATTAAGCGTTTAGCTTGTAGAAGCTGTATTTTTGGTGTCTAAAAGTATAACTTCAGAACCTACTTTCGGTGCTTAAATCAAAACGATCCCAACGGCACTTTTATGTACACAATTTATATGTCGTTTCTGGTGTTAGGTTGTGCTAATGTTTAACTATTTTGAGGACTCATAATTGGTTTATTTTGTATGTTTATAGCTCAAGGTACTAGGAGACCCAATGAACTATGAACCGGCAGCGTGGTATTTTTCGTGTTCGTGTTATCGGCGTTCGTTGTCGCGCGTGTCTATCATAGAATGACGCTGCAACTAGACAACATTTTTCAAACTACTTTTAAAGCCTTTACTTAAAACCCAATGTTGTCTAATGTTTTGTGGTGAGAACCCTACGTTGCCTTTCAGGTTTCTTGGACTGAACATTCCTAAGACCTGAATTTTTTTATAAAGTGTATGGACTGTTGCAAACCTGGAACTTTTACACCTGTAAATTGTTCTGCAAATTCACTTGACGAGAAGACTGAATTAACACATACGAATCATAAATAAATAAACGCTGTGGAGTAGCAAAGGTATACTGATCCATAATATACTTTGTGATTAAATGCAGGACAAACTGACAAACTAATAAATAATTCGCAATAAGTGAACCACACTATATCACTGTCAAGTCAGTACTGCAAACCTTGATTGCAGCGTGTCCACATGACCAGTGAAAAAACACCAGCTCCTAGTTCATTGGCTTTCTCTGTACTAATAAGGTAAAGATTTTTGTTTAAATATTCATTTTTACAAATATATACACTATACTTACGCCACATGCTGACAAAGATGGAGAGAAAAATAATTCGAAACAGCATGGCAAGCATAGCCATTTGTCACTATTGGATGGGGTTCATAAGTGACTAACTCTTGTGGTCAAAAGCAGCCTTCAGCAGTTCTCTTTCCCGAGGCGACATATTCATGGTCACTTGAATTACGATATTTAAATGTTCAACATAGGTATTTTATGCAAACACTATACTAAACATCATTAGTTATCAATAGAGAGAGGCAAAATATGAAGTGTCATTTTCTAAATCATGGTTGCTATTATTATGGAAACCATTTTTTTCGTTCTGTAATATAAATATGCTTCATACTAATTGGGTAGAAACTTCATTTTTTATGATTTTTATTTATTTTTTTTTTTTTTTATTTCGCTTCAGACAATCTAAGGACCACGTTAAGCAACCCATCGCATTTATATTCACTTCCCCCCCCCCCCCTATCTTTCCAACATTTCATCCTGTCACTCTGATTTTTTCTTCTTTCTTCTGTCCAGACTGTAGTTGTTTTCTGCTTTTTTCAACTGGGAACATTCGAAGTTTTATATTAACTTTCTTAGCTTTGTTCTATCCTATATTATTTCTTCTGTTAATTCCATAAAAACGTTATATTTTATAAAATAATACCTTTTGTATTTTATAAAAATTACTATTTTCGGTTTCAAAATAACCTCTGTTAGAAATGAAAGGGCTTTCCACACATATTCCCGAAGTTTTCTGTGAAGTACATTTAGAAACCTAAGCAACTGTTTTCATGAAACGCATTTGGAAACGCATCACGTTTTCCAGCAAGTCAGATATAGATGGAAAAATGTAACATTTCCTCCATGGAATTTTACGTGCAAAATTAGACGTCTAATTTTCCGCGGACAGATTCTTTTTGTGGAATACATTGTAAATGTTGTTAAAGAAGGACAAAGTAACTAGCAATTTATGTTATTTATTCATTTTTTCAATTCAAGAGATTCGCAATGATTAAAATCTCTAAACTCCATGTCATGTTTTTATCGCTGTATTTCATTTGACATTTATTATTAAATATAGATGCACGTCTACATCAATTAATCAATTTAAGCTAATAAATTGAATAATCTGCTCCAAACGCGTAAAATATAAAAGATTTTGGCTTTGAAATATATATTTCAAAATACTTTGGGGTTTTGTTCTTCATATTTTCCCAGAAGAAATATTCTTTATATTTTACCTTCTCTAGCTATTATAAAACAATAAATGCAGAGTAACATGACTCTTCACTCTTAAAACAAGTTACTAACAACTTTCTTTAGCAATGCGTCTTCTGAATGATTTTCTTACTGGTTAGATTCATCAAAGAATTAAAAAAATTGTTGGATTTCCAAGTGTGATATACACAATAATTTACCAAGATTAAGCAAGAAATCTTTTAAGTTACATAAATTAACCATTACAAAACAATTACTGATCTGCGAAACCACCCGGCCTCAGATTGTATTAAACAACGGAACAATTTGACCCGTAATTAAGCGAGAACGCCATTCAGGACCGTTTGCTGTTTAATTGTTAGTCTTGGATGATTTCAGCGGCTACTCAGACTGGAGTCTTGATTTATCGGTGTCTTGGGAGTGAACCCTTGGGCTGTGGGTGCGTAATCATCTGACTTTATTATCTAAGGTGGAACATAAATAAGTGCAGCTTATTAAGTGATTTACTCAGTTCATCACTCCATCCATCGTGTTCAGGCTGTCGGCGGGAACTACTGCGGGTCACATGTATTTAACAAAAACCGCTCGTTGATGTATGCCTTCAGCGTCATGTTTTTAAGAAATCCGCTTATACTTAGCAAGGTTGCTAGACTGATCTTTACCTAGTTACCGAAGTTGAATTTAGTCCACTGTTATCAATGCTACCTTCTATGCCTCTTAGATACCTAAAGTAGATGTAGCATTTGCATTTCATAAGAAAGTCAACATTAGACTTTCACCGGAAATGCAAGTTTCGAGCTCTCATGAATTACAAAAATACAAAGTTTTGAAAAATGTACGATTGTTAAGTAGATAGGCAGATAGGAGTGTGCGTATGTGGGAGGGGGAGGGGGTAGCTCAAAGGCTTACGGTCGAATAACTAAGCTACAGATTTAAGACAGGTAACCACCATTTAGAATTCAAGGCAAAAATGCTCGTTATCCAATATCCAAATAAAAAATTACCATTTTCTCAATGATTTGATCAATGAGGGCTGTGCCTACTTTGGCAACGGTTTCCTTTAACTCTCGCATTACCAAGGGCTACTTTTTAAATTCTGTCTTTTAACTTTTCGATTAAAGATATGTAGTTAATAGTTGTCAGTTTCCACTACTGAATTGTGTAGTGGTCCTTTTGAGAAACAATGAAACGTCAAGATGGTCATAAAGTACTGCCTCGTCGGTATAATGTTATTAATGTAAAAAAGTTAAAAAATGAAGTAAAAAAATAGTTAAACAATGTTAAATATTACCTTTATAAACACGAGAAGATATAACACCCAATTTTAAAAGACATTTTTTAAAAAATTGCTCAGACATTTTGTTACTAGTGGTGGTCACAAAGTACCCCCTCCCCCATAGTAATCTAAATTATGGAATAAGGCTTGATAATGTTATGGTTAAGCACATCATCCCGAAGGACCTCTGGCTTTCTGTTTTTAATTTAAGGATAAATATATTTTTGATTGTAGTAGTCATTTCGGAAGATTCGCTCCTGTATTTACTCACGAAGTGACTCTAAGAAACTGGTAATACTGTGCTACTCTAATGGTTAACATAAGCGTGTCAATAAGCGTGTCATTTCAGACAATGAAATCAAAGAAATCACAAATGACACAGTTGTTAGATCCACGTGGAGTGAAAACCACGTTGCAACATCTCCTCTGTTTTTTCTCTCATTCTGTTAGTTTTCTCGTGGTATTGGTGTTCTAAAAAGTAAATGTTCACGTGTGGAGTGCGAACGCTTACTTGGAGAAAACGAGATGATGTTAATTTTTGTGACCCTGAATACCTTCATCTTCTCACCCGGCTCTGACGCGCCGCATGTTAACCATTAGAGTATCACAATAATGCGTATCTCTTCCGCTCTGTCGCTTCGTATTCTAGTAATGGTATACTGTGATACAAGTGCATCTTTTCAGAATGAGGAAGACGTTTGAAAATATGCAACGAAGTCGAGGCTCATTGAAACCTTTAGTGGTTAGAATGAACAAAATACAACATATCTTTTTATCTGTGTTTATTTTCGGAAAGGATCAACATAATTTTTCCTGTATCTTCAGGAAATTGTAGGCGCATTAATACTGGCAGTACTAGTACTTGTTTAGCTGAGTGTACCAAGGGAACTAGGGTCTTTTTTGGGGGGAGGCCTATATATTGAAATAACTCTACACCGCTTTTATCCATCACAAAAATTGGAATTGTTTGTTGTTGAGTGTATCGAAACATTTAGTAATTATTAGCAAGAAAACAAGGCACAGTTTTACAGTTGGTGGTTGGCGGGAAGGTTTCTACAGAGAGAGAGAGAGAGAGAGAGAGAGAGAGAGAGAGAGAGAGAGAGAGAGAGAGAGAGAGAGAAGTTGCCTAATAAGCACTGAACCCAGGCAACTGAGCTCAACTTTCCCCCAAATAATGACTGGTGTGTCCTGTGTCGAACCAAATCAAAGAAATCCTGTTGTGTAAAAACAAGCAATTCCATTACACTGCCGTGTTAAATTTCACATCAAAATTATTTCAAACGTTCGTCACCCCAGTCCACTTTGAAAGCACAAACAGAGAGGTTTGAAATGGCCCAACTTCTTTTCCTTGCACTATATCGCATTGCCGCACGTGGAAACAAACAAAAACGTGACAATACAGGCTTTGTGTGAACAAAAATCTGTCAGAACAATCAATTACCATGCTAATTAACGCTTTTCCGAAAGTACAGGGGCTCATGTTCTGCAAGCGTCCCCGCTTATCTGTGGGCTACTGCCAACAGCCAATGAGTGGATAGAGCGCATCGATTATCGTGCACCTACTCTCTGAGCACGTGTGTACCGGACAGTTTTCAACTTTGAGTATGAACGTCTATAAAACAATTATTGCCAACAATATGCACGCCTAATGTAACATCCACATAATGAAATTATTTAATTTCATTTTATGTTTGTATAACTGCAGTAATGCTTCTACTGAACATATAAGCACGACGTGAGAAAGTTGTATTAACCTCATACAGCCTTTTCCGTCGCTCTAAACACTCCCTTTTGCTTTTAATACTACATAGGAGAAGTGCTATATTCCACCTAAGTTTTCGATGTCAAAATTTCATCGGAAATAAATGTTTGAGACACCTATCCCCACCTTCTTCTCTTTCTTCTTCTTTTCTTTATTTCATTACCCTCCCCTATCGAAGACTGGCACCCCCTAGGACCTACGCGGCTGTGCCTAAGGTCAGACACCTGTCGGGGAGTACAGGAACCTATGGACCGGACAGAGTGAAGACCTGGATACGGGTGATCAGCCAAGCACTAGGTATGATAGTGAGGAAGAGGATGATATGTAATGCAGGCGAAATGGATGAATGGAAAGGTGATAATGGAGCAGCTGGTGGAATGAGTTGGGGGAAAATCGGAGAACCAGGAGAAAACTTGCCTAGATGACGCTTCGTCCATCACGAATACCACATGCGGGTCCCTGGGATCGAACCGCCTAGGTGAAAGTCCAACGGTCAACCGCTCGAGTATATGTGGTATCAATTTCACTAGGTTTGCTAATTATAGGTGCAAAATTATATACATTTCTTATCAGTAAGGAAAACCTCATAGGTATTCCTAGAAAATTCAAAATATGCATTTTGTACCTACATCATTTGAATATCTTAAATATATATATATATATATATATCTTAACACAAATCGTTAGATTAATTATTTTTGAGAAAATGAAAAATATCAAACATTTGTGTTTGTAATTAGTATTTTGGGGCGTTGGTATCTTGAAAATCTAACGTCCTATTTTTGGATTTTTGGCAGATGTTCAACTTAAGTATCGAGTTTGATATTTATTTCGACTTTTCATTTTTCAGTTATGCTGAGGCAGTAGAGTCGGATATAATACATTTAAATACATTTTGTTTACAACGCTGTCAGTTGTCACGATCATATCAGCTCCACCAGTGTGCCGGGACTTCGACCCTCAGGAGTTTTTGATGCCAGAAAATCTACTGATATGGGACTTGTAAACACATTTAAGAACCACCGGTCTGGGATAGGTTTGAACCAGTGATCTGGTATCAATAGGTCAATGTTTAACCAACCGAGTCACCTAGACCGACAAAGAGAGAAAGAGACAGAAACAGAGAGACAGACGCGCGCGCGCGCGCACACACACACACACACACACACACACACACACACACACACACACACACACACACACAGATCTGTCTTTCTTAAAAATGCTTCTCTAGATATAGTGGCCTTAAAACATGATTTCCGATGAAATCTTGACTTTAAATCCTTGGCTGAAATTTAATACTTCCCTTACCTACTAGGTATGGGCTAGAGAAACTAGAATTCATTCGATAATTAGTTTTAAGTCTTGAAAACAATTACTGTCAACCTTCAGAAGGGAAGTAAAATTACGACCTTGTGTCGCAGATTTGCGACACGTAAAGAACTTCAAGCTTGATAAAGAGGCCTCTGAGGAAAAGTTTAGTGGCCTTTCACGTCCAATATATGGACTTGCGAAGAACCATAGCGGTTATGGGGGTATTAAATTGAACCATTGCTCATGTTAAAATAATAAATCTGAGTTTTACTCTTACCTTAAGCTTTTCGTTTTAACATTAGTCTACATATATGTAAATTGATGTGTATTGGGTTCGATTCTCACATCACAATTTATCTGGAATATTTTACAAATAAAATATAAATTTCAATACTATATCACGAAGATCTGATCAGAAAATGTAAATTGTAAAAAATAAGCTAAAACATGTTCATTACGATTAGTGCAGTTCGACTTACTCATTGTCGGTACTGGCAACCGAGGAAAACGAAATGCAGCAATTAGATGTATTCCGATTTTCTCTTGTTATAACAGAAACCAGCTGATAATCTCAAACAAACCTCTCTTTATTTTTAACTTTAACAACAAAAAGCTTTTCTTCAGGCAAAATGAATTACTTTATTATATTACTTAGAACAGAATTTTGGATTTTTGTTTCCATTTTATAATTATATACATCACCAAACTGCTTTGAATTTCCCTTCATCTTGAGTTTGATTGTTAATCGATTTCAATGTGCAAAAAATTGTTTTTATGGGAATGCAGTTGCGACACTGACTAGATAAAAGAATGACCTAATGTATGTGATAGTAAACAAAACAATAACCAGATAACAAATGTTATATGATAAATTAATCCTATATGTATGAAATAGTTATTCTGAACAGTTCAGAAATATTGTTGCAGCATTATCTGAACCTTTTATCACTGCTCCTGTAATACCACTTGCTCCTGCTATTGAACTTAGTTAATGACCACTTTTAGGAATTATCCCGTTTAATGCTCTTCAAGTTTCTCTTCATATTACAGCAGTATTATTAGCTTCAGGGATTACTGTTACATGAACGCACCGATATGATTTATCGTTGCAAGTTAATTCAACCATAAGCCCTTCGAAGTTTGTGCTCAAGTGGCAGAGTATAGGCTATTCGATGCTAGAGTTAAACTTTCTTTTCAGGTTATCGGCTTTTTGTCAAATATTTGTTTTCAGGACCACTAGATTGATTCAAGTTAACCTGGTTACGGTTAGTATGTAGTGGAGAATGGGTAAGTAATAGTTTTTTAAAAGGAAATCAAAGATAGAAAGCTCATGTAGGCTGTCAAAGTTTTTGTTAACTTTTAAATATTGTGCTGGTTGGTGTGACTTCCACATTAAACGTCCATTAACTCAGCAAGAGCCCCTCATCGTGAATTAAATCATAAAACTGTGGGATTTTTCAACCTAAACATCCTAACGGTGCACGTTGTCAAATATATGTGGTTGTCTTGCCCAATTTTCAGGTGGATTCGTAGTTTAAGGTCCATCTCTGACGTCACTATGCAGCATACGCTTTATAGATCTTGACAGATGTTAGAGTTGGAAGATCTGTTGGCCTTGCATTAAATGAATCGAGTAGAATGTAATAACGCAACCACTCCGATATGGGTTTTCCATGGTTTCCCCTTGTCACTAACGATTGCTGGGTTGGATTTTCTTTATCTACCGGGATTCCTTTCCTCTCTCATTTCATTCCCTTGTCATACTTCAGGTTTGGCGCGTAGAGCGGTACGTACCGGAGATGCGGACAGATGGCACAGATGCATGTACTCTGTAAAACCTTCCCTGCGTCCCTTTCGAGGTTGCTGCGCGTGCCTAGTCGCCCACTCCTTGGGTAGAACAAACGCTTCAGTGGTGCGCCAGGCGACCATCTTTGCAATGTTAGAGAATCTATGCTTCGTTGGCTCCGTCTTCTCGCAGGCCTGTGATCTCCCTTCACCTCATTCGTTCCTCCTGGGGTGTGGTAGCCCGCAATAGATCACGATTGATTGAGGTGCCCCCCTCAATCACAATCCATAGGTTGCGGTGTGACGTCACATAAACGTAGAAAACCTATCAGGTGGAGTTGCCACAACAGGCCAAGAACAAATCTACATATATTTTATCTGTAAAGAACATATTCAATGAGTGCAGCGTTCTTGTATATTCGTCATATACATTTCTGGATCAAATACATGAGTCTCGTTTTCAAAATTTGCAAAAACGTTAACCAATTGTCCTTAAAGATTTCGTATCAAGTGCGCTTATATTTTACTTATTCCCCATTTCATTTATCACGTGTTTCGTTTTCAGATGGTGAAGAATCTGTTGATGAAGTCTGAGACATCTTGATAGAGAATTATGCGTTCCAAACATGTTTGAAAACATCAAATGTCCAACATTAGTGTAGCGTAATATTTGAAGCTTGCATCTAAACTTCTTCGTAACTCTATATGCAATTGTTCTTTATTGATATTGCTGTTAATGACTGTGTGGATATCTAATTAACAATAAATTTAAAAAAACATATTTGTATATTAATATTGAACTTGAATGGTTCCTAAACACATTGTAAATTATTATCAGGCATAGGAATTCTTAAGCTCTTGGCTTCAAATTATCTACACTTGAATCATACATCCACACAAAAATATTAACGGTGACCAAGAGCCATTGACATGGTTTGGTGATAGCTGTCTGGAAATCCCAACAGACTGTACGAGGAATAAGGTGTGGTTGTCACCTGTGATCTCTCAGACTAAAGTGCAGCTTTAATGCTTAAAAATTCCTGTGCCTTATTATTAGACGGGATGTTAAGGGTATAGGTGCAGACATTTTAATACCTTAATATGCATCCATTTTGGTATGCTAGTTTTTTTTTCTCTCTCTTCGTTTAACAGTTTTCCCACAAACCAATCACAAAGTTGATGTTTTTATTATTGTCGTAACCACGCAGCGAAATGAACAACGTCTGTCGTATTGAATATCCGTTTTGCTTCGCACCTCAATGCCTCGCGGAAACCATTGAAACTAGGTCCCAGTACACAATTCATTATCGTGGAACTGGCCACTCCGCGTCACGCTTTCTCTGACCCGTCTGTTTAAAGCTACTAACCAATCGGAAAATATACTACTCTTAATAAGTAAGTTCGCAAATGAAGCAAATACTTATGTAATATTGTTCAGTACACTTTCCTCAATTAATAATAGACATCTGCACTCACACCCCTAACAGCCTGTATACTGATTATAAAAGTAAACATCATACCTTCCTTGGCCAAGATCTTCATTTGTTCCGCTTACCTGCAAGATAAAAGAGAAAAGCTTATATGAATAAATATAGTTTACAGCGCTTTTAGACTATTCGTTAGATGGGAGACATTTCATGAAAAGACGGCAAAACACCAATAATTTAAATATTTTCATAGCACGGTGTTCAGTCATTCATTTTTAGACTGTATTTCTACATAATCAAGATTCAAAGATATGAGTGTTTTCTATGTTTCGGCTTATATTATTTACTTAGCTACATTTTTATTTAAACAGCTATAACGGGCAATAAAACATATTCATAAATATCTCCTTATACAGGCATGGACAATCTTTTGAAGAAACCCAGGAACTTTTTATTACCATATGCGGTTAGAAACGTAGGTAAAGGGATCTGATGTGTTGCACTCACATAACTTTCTCTACTCGCTATTCTTATAAACACTTATTTTTATTCTACTTCTTATTAATCAAGATAAATATTGGCAGAAATTACATTATTGCCTCGTATTTCCTCTATGTACAACGGAATAGAAGAATACAGTAGGTTATATGAGCCATCTTTTAAGAGCGAGTTGCTATGTAATGCCTTTGAAATTCGGCTTTCTTTGCATGGCCAAGAGAGAGATGAATAACGACTGACTTTCCATTTTAGAAAAGTATAAGTATTTTGAAATTCAAATAAAAAAGCAATATGTTTGGAATGGTTAACTCCGCAATGAAAATTCCAGAACCATGTAACAGATACTTCGCAAAACAGAAAACTTAACCCTTAAATGCGCGAATTATTTTGTTACATATGCCACTGTTGATCTAATTCCTAAACTGGTAATTTATCATAATCGATTAGAATAACCATGATTCTTTGGGAGATATGCTCAAGTAACAGCGACTGTAGTCAAATTTGCCTGTGGTTAACGATGATGAGAGCCAGGTAAAATAAGCGCTGTGGTGGGACGCGTGGGTGATGATTGGGTTGCATTTCATTGCAGTTGCATGAGATTTGGTTTTTATTAAAACCATAAAGACGATATTGAAGTAAATAAATCTGTTTGTGAGGTAGAATAATTAGAAGGTCAGTAGTTATAATATGAACATAAAGAAAGAAAGAAAAAAAGTAAGTATTCTAAAAATAGCATACTAATACCTACTGTGGTTTATAAACTAGGTATAGTGCACAACTCCGCCCATGTGGACTAGGTCAACACGTGGGCAAAATGGAGTCAAGAGCTTTGCGTCTTTAACGCTTGGTAACAGTACTGTCAAGTAAAGGAGTAAATAGGGATTGTAAGTCACACGTTGATGAGACAATTATTGTGAAGCTGAAATGTGTGTTTTGTAGGTGAAGCCGTTAGAAGCAACAATGACTCACGCCGTCTGACAATGTCCCGAATTCATTTGGTCCAGCCCCTTGCCGTCTGTCAAGCACTAAGATTCCTCTCCCAGGGTGTGCGTAGGTTTTGTTTAGAAAGGATGAGAGTAATTATGGTAATAACGTCTTTTAACAAATGTTTCTAATATTTTCAACGAGAGGTTGCTGACCAATGTAGACAATTAAACTACTCGTCAGTTAAATAAAATTGTGCCCTATTTAATCACCTAAAAATATTGTGACTTTTTGGTTGTGTGGGGTGTGAAGTAAAGTAGACAGATGTAGTCGAGATAAAGAAACACTTTTATTTCCGTAAACAGTAACTTGTACACTCGTTGCAACAACAAGACAGTCTTTTCCGATTCTCCAACAGCACGGCTCCGAACTCGTAACACAAAGAACTAACTCTTCTCCGTCGGCACGACTCCTCAACCTTCACATACGTCTGACTGACTCTTCTCACACTTTACCGCTATTTATATCTCCCAGGCACTATTCTGGAAGCTTCAGGAACGTTCACTTATTGCGGTGAGATACAAAGTAGAAGATTCCAGTAGCCTCTATCCTTTTCTCTCTTTCGGCAAGCGCCCCAACAATGCGGTCATTCTCTATCTCTTTCCTTCGGCTCCTTTGCGGTAGTGCCGACAATAATACGATGGGTGACACTGTTGTTGTCGGCAATTAGATGCGGCGGGCGCGGTGACACTGCTCCTTCCTCAGAGCTGGTCGTCCCGACCGGCACTATCACTGCGACATCTCCCTTGCGCCCCGGTGGACTAACCCATCGAACCTCTTCTCCAGGAGGCACGATCCTAGGTATCGCTGTTGGATAGTGTCCCTTGGTCTGGGTAGGACGACGTATGTCATCCTGCTTCGAAATTCTGCAACAGTACCGCCGGTCTTGACGGTCCCTCGTCCAGTTGCCCTTCTTCCTGGTGTGTTGACGGGTTATCCTGCGCACTTGGAAACGGCTCACTGGGTACCATGTCCGCCGACCTCTCTGGCGCACCTTCGCAGCCACCTTGCTTCCGATGGGTCCGGCAACAAACCCCACCACGTCCGCGCGAGTCGCGTCCACCGCTGCACTCGTGTTCACTCGTGCTCGGCACGGCCTCTCCTGTATCCTGCCGTCCACGATGATGTCCACCATTCTTCCGTTCACGGCACTATGCGTCAGGTGATTGGATGGCTCCGACGGTCCCCCCATGTCACACGCCAAGTCGGTTCTCGCGTGATGCTCGTTTGCTTGTGCGCTTCCCTGCTGATCGTCCTCCACGTCGTACCCTGTTTGGTTACGTACCCGACACACTCCTCCAGGGGATCCTCGACGACGTCCCTTTACTGCCCCTTTGTCTTCCCCGAGACTTACACTTTCGTTATCTGAAACGGGCGCAACTGTCGCCTCGGCCACTAGGTGCTCCCTCCCCGGGTCCGCGCTATTCCGTCTGCCCCTGGCATCCAGTACTTTGACGCTCTCGTCAACTCTTACTACCAGGGCGCCAAGACGTTCCCCGTCGTCCTCCACGACGTCCACGTGCTGGCAGAGGTCTTCCACCTTTACGCCGAGTTCTTCCACGTCTTCCGTCACGCCAATCAGTTCGCCGTCAATTTTCGCCGATAGCTCCGTCTTCATCTCTTTCAGCTCGGCAGCGAGGTTGTCGTTTGTCGTCTTCATGTCTTTCAGTTCAGCAGCGAGGTTGTCGTTTGCCGTCTTCATTTCTTCTTTCAGCGAATAATTCATTTCGGCGAATAATTCTTTCATCATTGCCATCATCCTGGTTTCCGAATCTCCCTCCATCTTGGTTCTAACGTTGCAACTTCTAACGACGATGTAACGAAACTAGAAGCAATTCGACGGATCCCACTTCTGACACCAGTGTGACTTTTTGGTTGTGTGGGGTGTGAAGTAAAGTAGACAGATGTAGTCGAGATAAAGAAACACTTTTATTTCCGTAAACAGTAACTTGTACACTCGTTGCAACAACAAGACAGTCTTTTCCGATTCTCCAACAGCACGGCTCCGAACTCGTAACACAAAGAACTAACTCTTCTCCGTCAGCACGACTCCTCAACCTTCACATACGTCTGACTGACTTTTCTCACACTTTACCGCTATTTATATCTCCCAGGCACTATTCTGGAAGCTTCAGGAACGTTCACTTATTGCGGTGAGATACAAAGTAGAAGATTCCAGTGGCCTCTATCCTTTTCTCTCTTTCGGCAAGCGCCCCAACAATGCGGTCATTCTCTATCTCTTTCCTTCGGCTCCTTTGCGGTAGTGCCGACAATAATGCGATGGGTGACACTGCTGCTGTCGGCAATTAGATGCGGCGGGCGCGGTGACAATATACTTCATTACCCTAATCCATGAGGCTAACTTTTTAAGTTTGTTTTCTCGATCCATTCTTTATTGATAATTATTATTCTGTTAGTTATTTTCTCTAAATTATATTTTATATTATTAATTTTCTAAACCTATAATTTCGGTATCACAACTTCTAGACCTATGTCGCGAAGATTCTAATTTTGTTTTATATTTTTAAGGTTTTCGTTTGACTCTTCCAAGTATCCTAATCAAAATTGAGCTGTTTTTAGGAAAATAAAAAATGTAAAGGGTAGTTAGGGACATAAACATTTTTAATTCCTTTAATTTTATTTTATTTATTATTATTTTTTTATTAAAGGAATCTCAAGTCTTGTACGTCAGTGACATATGGAACTTTTGGATGCAATAGTTCCTCTGCTTATCTATTATAAGTAGTAGAGAATGGAATTCGGTTTTGTAAGAATAATTTTCTAACACACAATCTACCAATGGGAACAAAAGAAGAGAGCAAACTCTAGAATCTCTGCTATAGCAAGTTACACAAATAGAAACTCGACCCGGAACTGATGACACAAAAACATTAAGCACTGTCGCGAAAACTGTGACCCGTACCTCTGAAACATTAACTCTTCATCCTCTTGCAGAGATTAACGAAACTGAACGCGGCTGTAAATGGGGCGAGGAAAACAAAAGCAAAACGAGCAGTGATTCCCATTAACCCGTGCTCGCTCAGGCCGGCAGCGGAGAGATGCATTTCAATTATCACATTTTACATAAAGGACTACTCCACACTCAGACAGTTACAATTCCCTCTGTCTTAACTGTGTTCCAGGACAAACAGCTTTATTCACTGCACTCTCATGACATGAACGGAGAGATAAAACCGCCGTTTCCAGGTACAATTACTTTCCGTCCTGATCAGTCAAACCGCAGAACCTAAATAGTTGGTTTTCTTCACAACAAAACGAAGAGCTTATCATCAGTCTGCAGATCTTTACATTAAAATCTATTACTCTCTCTACTTCGTATAGTAAATAGGAGAAGTATTGTATTCGACGCAAAAATTGGATGTCGAGATTTCACCGCAAATGTATGTTTTGAGGCCCCCTGAATCCAACAAGGAGGTTTAATTAAAGATGTGTGCGCGCGTGTGCCAGTGAACAGCATAACTCAAAAACGAAAGTAGGTATTTAACTTGCAACACGAAGATTTTGAAGAAAATTCCTCTACCCTATTCTGCCCTTTACATGGAAAATTATTCGACAACTTTGTTTTTTTCGAACATGGCTCTAACAATTTTTATTATTATATCTTTAAGATATTTTTATGGCAAATGATATGTACACTTTGAATTTTTTGACTATAGCCCATATTTACTCTTGATAACTTTTGCATAACTGGTAAACTGTAAGATATAGACCAAATCTTAGTGTACAAGACATGTAAATATTGTTAAAACACACAATTTATGTTAAATGATCCATTTTGTGAAGTGAACCATTCCTTGTTATTTGTCAGAATTTTGCAATACAGACGTTCTCGAATAGGAGGATCGTTATTCATTTGTTTATCTCTTGGTCATGCAAAGAGAAAGGAATTTCAAAGCCATTATATAGAGATCACTCTTATATTTCACTATCGCTTAAAGCCAACTCTATTCCCCTTACACCTACAGTAAAATTAGCAATAAGATCATTTCTGCAAATGTTTATCTCGACTAACATGAAGATATAGGAATTACATTCCACCCGAAATTCGATATCGATATTTCACCAGAAACACATGTTTTGCGACCCGCCGAATCTTAAAAAAACCATTTAGAATAAGGTCCGCGTGTGCGCGTGTATGTTTGTGTGTGCGCAAAGGTGCTGGTTAACGATTCTTCTATTGAGTAAAAACTCCCACCTATGCAATAATTTTTCAATTCTACTTTAAATGTACGTATACGTTTTATTTCTTTTATATTCTGTGGTAGTTTGTTATATAGCAAACATGTAGCTACTGATGGTTTGGTTTTGTAAATTTCTAGTCTATGAGAGTTTATGTGAAAATCCGTGTTACCACCTAATGTTGTCTAGCACTCGTAAATTTTAAAAGGACATATTCGGCCAATTAAGAGCTTTATAATCATTAAATCTGAGTAATATGGTGGAGTTGTTTGAAAGATATGATTTTCAAGATGAAGTAATGTACATCGATTACTTAAATCGCGTAACGAAGAGCCAATGTGGCCTCTCGTATTAGAAGGAGGTGAACCACTCAACGATATAAGACAGGAAATTCCACTAAACCAATAGTGGTGCCACTAGTCAGACAATTAAATGAGAAGCTAGAATATTTTACTCAAAGAAATTACCCAATATTGCCAATGAATCGAGTACTTACAACATTACGGTATTATGTTAGAGATGTATTTAAAATTGTAATAGGCGGTACTGAAAAAGTGCAGACGAACAACTGCACTACGAATTATTCACTGTGTTTCTGCTGGAACATCTTTGAGTGATACAAAGTCACTAGATATGTACTGAGGCAACAAAATATGAATAGCTACAGAAACGTTTTGTTTTCATTTTCCTGGCACCACTGTGCGCAGCGTTCCACCCTCCGGAACCACCCATGTAATCATCCACGCCAGTCCGTTTCTAAAACTTCATATGAAGGAACTACTTCTTCAGGCCTACCCTAGAAAATCTGTGACCTTGAAGTGGGTTTTTCAGCATAGGGAACAAGAAGAAATTACATTACAGCAGATCAGGACTTTAGGGTGGATGAGCCAATAGCTTTGTGTCAGTTCTTTGCCTCCACTAATATATTCGCGGTGTGAATAATGCATTGTCATGATGTAACAATGTGCCCCTTACAAGAACGTGTCCATGAAGGATGGTTGAAACACAAGTACGAGTACATCTTCAAAACAGATTGGTTGAGCACCGATCTCAAATATTTAGATTGTTCCACCGACTTTATTATATTCGAAAATTTCAATTCCCTACTATCCCCACCAGTTAATACATACTCTGTCTTTGTAAAAATTATCACAAGATCTGATAAATCATAGCAGGCAATTAGCTTTTTCATTATAAATTTAACATCATTTTGATCGACCTTTCACTCTAATTCTCATATTACGACAAGAGTCATTCCAGTGTTTTGGAACTGTCTCCAAATATATCTTGAGCAATGTTGAAGACATCCCTCAACCCTATAAATTCTTCACACTTAATGGAAGCTCTGCAATTATAAAGCAACATTTTAATGATGATTATCATTGGTTTTGATACATTAATTCTCTCCATTGACTCCCGAAGTCTACTGATAGAAACTGAGCCATACGCTTCCTACAAATCTACAAAAACAATATGGGTTCTTTGAGATATGGCTGTCCTTTTTTCCATAATTTGTCTTAATACAAATATATTATCTAAGCAGGATCTTCCAACAGTGACACACATGGGGATATATACTTTTCTGAAGTATTGAAGTTACTATTTTAGTAAATAACCTACTCATTGACTTAAAATTAAACTATTTTGTTGTTTGACGACGCTGTCAATTACCAGGATCACATCAGCGTTGCCGTGTGCCTCAATTTCGTCCCTCAGGAGTTCTTTTATTGTATGCCATCTACTGTAAATCTACTGATATGGAGCTGTCATTTTTAAGCACACTTAAAAACCATCGGTCTGGGCCGGATTTGAACTCGCGACCTTGGGATCAGCCAGCGTCTAATCAACTGAGCCACCCAGATCGACCTACTCATTAATACTATCACACTAATACCTCTATAATTCGATGGGTCCTTATTTCCTTTCTAAAAAATTGGTGTCACATATGTTACTTTCCACTCATCAGGATACTGTCTCAACTTAACGAAATGAATAATGTGTACATGAGAAGATTTTCAGCAGACGTAATTTAAAGCTCCAATTGTATTCATTAAATACATAGCAAGGTAGAACTTTATAAGAAAAAAGTAAATAGAATTGTACTCTCACAAAGTTCGTTGCGTAGAACCAAAAATAAATAAATACATAAATACACAAATAAATAAATGAGTAAGTGAGTGAGTGAGTAAGTGAGTAAGTGAGTGAGTAATTGAGTGAGTGAGTAAGTGAGTGAGTAAGTGAGTGAGTGAGTGAGCGAGTAAGTGAGTGAGTGAGTGAGTAAGTGAGTGAGTGAGTGAGTGAGTGAGTGAGTGAGTAGGTGAGTAGGTGAGTAGGTGAGTAGGTGAGTAGGTGAGTAGGTGAGTAGGTGAGTTGGTGAGTTGGTGAGTTGGTGAGTTGTGAGTTGTGGAGTTGGGGAGTTGGTGAGTTGGTGAGTTGGTGAGTGAGTGAGTGAGTGAGTGAGAGAGTGACTGAGTGACTGAGTGACTCAGTAAATGAGTAAATGAGTAAATGAATAAATGAGGAAATGAGGGAATGAGGGAATGAGTAAATGAGGAAATGAAGAAATGAGGAAATGAGTAAATGAGTAAATGGTGAAATGATTAAATGAATGAATGAATGAATAAATAAACAAATAAATAAATAAATAAATAAACAAATAAATAAATAAATAAATAAATAAATAAATAAATAAATAAATAAATAAATAAATAAATAAATAAATAAATAAATAAATAAATAAATAAATAAATAAATAAATAAATAAATAAATAAATAAATAAATAAATAAATAAATAAATAAATAAATAAATAAATAAATAAATAAATAAATAAATAAATAAATAAATAAATAAATAAATATATAAATAAATAAAGAAGCATGTTTTGCCTCTAACTCAAACTAGAATTGGTTAATGTACCTTTACTAACCTATTGCTTATTATAGGAATACAGAAAAAAGTATAACACAATTTCATATTAATGTCAACCATATACGAATATTTGTCTCTACGTTCTAAACATGGTTAGACAATTGTAACAAAAAGCTTAATTTATTTAATCGTAGACATCTTTAATGTACATCAATATATGCATAAATCATAAATTATTATATACAAAACGTATGTAATAATTACATTCATCCAGCTTTAGTTCTATTGCTGTTTCCATTTGGTTTCACTTAGGGGTTTTAAGTATCCACATAATGCAAGTTTTCCTCGCCAGCATACATATCGACAAGTGGTGTGTGTGTGTGTTTGTGTGTGTGTGTGTGTGTGTGTGTGTGTGTGTGTGTGTGTGTGTGTGTGTGTGTGTGTGTGTGTGTGTACGCGCGTGCGTATGCGTGCTTCTAAATTAATATGTATTACAGGATCGTTTTCACAAAAAGTGGACTGATTTGGACTGCATCTGTCTTTTGTATGGAAAGGCCATCCGTTTGTTTTCCACAATGTTTTGTATTTTAAAACAAGTTCAAACAGCAATTCTTGTTCGAATGTCGTAAAATACAGGGTATTTTGTTTTTCTTTCACAGGCTTCATTTCTAATTTCAGAACCACAATCTTTTAGGTTACACAGTCCGCACAATAATAAAACAAATTCACTGTCGAAACTAGATGAAGGTGCGCTTCTTTCTACCCCTGAGCGAGACAGCACCAAGTGAACGCATGTTAGCTAATCAAAAGCACTAAAGTGTCTTAAACTTTGGTGCATTGGTATTTTGAGTTAATGAATGCAAACGGTTTACAGCCGTTTGCTGGCGCTAGATATTAAAGAATGTTAATCCACCTGCCCCCTATATATTTAAGACAAATTTTCTGAGAATATCCTCAGAAGTCCTCTTCATTCTAGGTGAATTTTACACAACCGGTGAACCGCAAGAGACAGACAAGATTTTAGTTAAAAGATATAGATTTTGTTACAACAGACTTTTATGTCAAATATATATATATTTTTTGTGGAGAGAACTATTTCGGAGATATTTCTTGCTGTTTATCTTAATTCTGCATTACTTTTCTGAAATGGGACTTATTTATTACTTTCTCTATCACATATAGTAAAGAGGAAGTATTGTAATCGACGTTCGATGTCGAGATTTCACCGGAAATATATGTTTTGAGGCACCACACTCCAAAAAGGGCATTTGTGTCTGTGAACAGCAAAATTCAAAAACGAAAAGTCGTTTAAAAACCAAAGTTGGTATTTACGCGTTATGTCTTTCAGGGATGCTACACGTAGATTTTGAAGAAAATTCCTATTCCCTAAACTATTATTTACATGGAAAAGTTTTGCAACATTGAGTTTCTCAAACATGGCTCCAACGATTTTGATTAAATTGCCATACGATGTGATATTTTTATGGCAAATGAAATGTGTATTTTGAATTTTCTCGCTATAGTCCATGTAGTCCTGTTTACTCCTGATGACCTTTGATAACTGGTAAACCGTAAGCGATAGACCAAATCTTAATACACAAAAACTGTAGAATTCGTTAAAACACAATTTAGGTCCAAACTTTTTTTTTTGTGAACAACCATTACGGAGATATCCCTTGCTGTTTGTGTGAATGCTGCAATATTTATACTTTTCTCAAATAAAAGGTTGTTATTCACCTTTTTTATCTCTCGGTCGTGCAAAGAGAATGAGATTTCAAAGCCTTCATATAGCGACCAGCTTTAAAAGATTTGACTATCGCTCAAAGTCTACTGTATTCCCATATTCCCTTTGCACCTACAAGAAAATTAGCAATAAGGTAATTTCTGCAAATGTTTATCTCGACTAATATGAAGGAGATAGAGGAATAAGAGTTTGTAAGAATGGTTAGTACAAGAGTAAAGAAAGTCATGTGAGTGCAACACATCAGAGTTCAAAACATTCAACTGTCGCTTAAAACCTGCTGCATTTCACATATTTCCGTTGCACCTAGAAGAAACTTACCTAAGATGCTTTGTCCAATTGTGTAAATTAACATGAAGTAGATAGTGAAAGTGAAGAACATTTTCTACAAGAGTAGAGAAGATCACGTGTGTGGAACAGGACAGAATTCTTTTTGAGTAAATTTAGCACTCCGTTGAAATATAATGCCCTTCTTAACATGGAACTAATTCCGCTTCCAAATAGCCATTTCTGGGCGCAGCCCTACTGCCGGACCGCTGCGTCTTCCACTTTTGATCAGCACAGGTGTCATGAATGGGAGGGGGGGGGCGATACCGGAGGATGGGACATGGTCAGCGCTCCGGTTCCTCCTGGCTGGTATACACTTTTCAATCAAGTTGTTGTTCAATTGGGCTCTCAGGAACCTAAGTCGGTTGAGGTCTCCCGAACCAGATCTTCCAGTGGGAGAAAATTTCCACACCGTTACCGGGAATAGACCCCGCTCTCCTGCTGGTGACCAGCAGCGCTGCAATCGCCTTATCCTGTAAAACTGTATATGTCATACAATTTTTCTGTATAATCCTTTTATCTGTCATTGATTTGTAGTTAACTAGTTTTCTATACTGTGGGAGAAATTATCTTAATATATTTCAAATAGTTGCTATATTTATATAAATAAATAAAACAAAAATGCAGAACTTTCGGTAAATTATCTGCTTTAATCTTTTTAAATCGTTATTATGTGCAGTAGATGGCTGATTGCAGTATTTTCAATGAAAATTAACTTCATTAATCTCACAAAATCGTTTATTGAACATATGAAGCATGGCCCCAATGCCTCTCGAGCCCAAATGCCCTAAATGATCTAGCTGTTCACAGACTCGCTCGCTCACTCACTCTCTCACTCACTCTCAATGCCTTTATTTTTGCAATTCATTGAGGGCTTAGAACAGAATTTGTTTCAATTATAAATTGTGCTAACAATAAAACAGAGGGCTGTGTTTTTTGTGATTCGGTTTTAGAATAAAGTGGCAGAAAAAGCAGGTGGCTTCGTCATGTGTCACTATGTTAGTGCACTCTACGGAATTGGAAACCTCTCTTGTACCTATGGTTGGTAACCAGTGCCTCGGAATTTCGTGATGAAGGTTTGTGGTGTAAAAGGTGTAATTTACCTCAAAAATCTCAGGAAGGCTTTCCGACGTAGACATGAGTCGAAACCTCGTTCCTTGCATACACAACAGCTTGT
This sequence comes from Tenodera sinensis, assembly GCA_030765045.1. Classification (NCBI taxonomy): domain Eukaryota; kingdom Metazoa; phylum Arthropoda; class Insecta; order Mantodea; family Mantidae; genus Tenodera; species Tenodera sinensis. Next base: position 55,215,699 of record CM060963.1, on the reverse strand, counting down.
CCAAATTAGCCACTCTAAATAGAATTTGTGGACTCCTAACAGTTTCTTGTTTACCGTGACATCACTTCTTCGTGTGATTGCGCGATAACGAGGAACTAATTAACGAATAGATGGATTTCGAAACAAATTATATGTATTGAAAGGCCGGTGCATCTTCATGGACGAAAGCGTTGGGAAGCGTTGGGTGGTGTGCTTAAGCAAGCGTGGAACAATCCGTTTGCTCAGTGTGTATGTATAACGCGTTGCCCTGAAATTATTACTATATATGCAACACGCCACGATTTACGCTGGTGTAGGCAAATGATTTGAACAAATAGGTTTTGGGTTGTGAGATGAGAAAGGGGAGAAGCAGTTCAATGTAATCACCTCAAAAACAAAACAGCGCGCGCACACACACACACACACACACACGCACACGCACACCCACACACACACACACACACACATGAGAAACTACTGCATGAGCCTATAATACTTGTTATGGTGGAATAAGCAACCCCCGCTATGTGTGTGTGTGAGTGTGAGTGTGTGTGTTTCATAATTTTTTTACCCCTTGCTGTGCCCTCGCCTTTTCCTGCTGTATACAGTATATAACATGCGAGATTTTTTAATTTAATTGCAAAAATTGTGATCGGCTTCCCCAAGTGAAATCTAATTTCGTGCTCGCAAATTGAGAGGTCCATTACATCGTCGATTCCCGCGGGTAGGTGGGACGGTGGTGGGCAGAAGGGAGGGGGGGGGTACAATGGGACGCGGTTCTTGGATCCGTGAAGCGCCAGGTTAAAATAGGCCAAGATTATTGTTAAAATAGCGGTAAAAATTGCTTGGCACGATATAAAAAGTATTGAAGTGACAGTTATGCTAGAACTAAAATTGCCCACATTCTGCTGACATCAATCATAATTTGAAATTAAATACATTTGAAAGTAAGAATGTCTCAGACGTAACTGGTGGTGCGCTAACGTAATGTGACGCAGTGCAACACAAAGGACGATCGGGGCCAAGCTACTTCGCACCTCCAGGCGCGACCCTTATCAAAGGCGCTCAAGGACAAGCTTCCCCACACCTCTCATGCGAGCACTCACATGACAACAATAAGCGCGGCAGGTCAAAGGGGGCTTTCCAGATTATTCAAGAAGTGTTCGGTAGCCGGCGTAATTGTAGTGTTCGAGAAAGGTCCGTACTAAATCATCCTCACATTATAAGGAGGTGAGGCAACGAGCAGAGGAGTGAGTTACAGACATGGGTCGGTGGAGTGAGTCAGTGTTCTTTAATTTCAGGGTGTGTATGTGTATGTGTGCGGTGTGTGTCAGCGAAGCAGTTAATTAGTGTTGAGAGATTGTGTCGTCCAGGTCAGCTGTTTGAGAGACAGAGAAAATAAAGACAGAAAGGGGTGAGTCAAGGTTACGTGAACAAAACAGTTGTGAGTTGTAATATCACGAAAGACTGTAGAATGTGCTAACGTCAGTAGAGGAGAACTATTGTTGTGCAAAAGTTTCAGAAGAAAATAAAGCGAGGAAACAAATAACTGGACTGGATTTTGTCGTTCTTGTCACAGTAACAAAAACGTAGGAGGTATAATGAGAAAGGCATGGCATGGTATGGAGTTAGGAGTATAAATTCCGAAGGGGCACATGCTTCCTCGACCAACTGCAGATCTTTGTGCCTCTGCCCCTGACGGGACGACCTCCGGAATGGAGGAGTGAGGTGAGAGGAGAGAGAGGATTGCCAGACCTAGGAGACATGGCAGCAGAAGTCAGCGTCCCTACACTTGTTTTCTGTTGCTTTTATATGAATGAGAAAGGAACAAACAGAGCGAGAATGCAATGTGTTGCACTATGTGGACTAGGGCAGGATAGGTAGTGCCGGTGTGACGTCAACTCACACCGCTGAGCATGCTCACACTGAAGACGAGTTCAGTGCGTGACGTCATCGCGCTCTGCACTGCTGCCACAGGGAAAGGAAAAATATTGTAAGGCATGTGGAATACAGTATAACGACAGGAAACATAAGTGGTGAACAACACACTTAATGTCTTGGATGTTGTAATATTAATGCTGACTCTTAATTACACAATTAGTCGCAGATTATAAACCATTAATTGGGCCTCTATCCTATGACAAAATATATAACAATTCTACTTTATATACAAGGCAACCATGTTATAAAATAAATACAACAAAACATGACACTTTCTCTGCAAATTAGAAGGGAGCCATACATCACAAAATCACGTGGACCTTTTCGACACTTTGGTTTTTCTTTAACCAGTCTATCAATGTTAGGCCTTAATGTCTGGGTAAGTTGTAATCGAAGACTACATATTAGGTTGTGATGCTGACAACGTACTTGGGGATTTAGACTTAGCTAATTCCATAACAGAAACATTGACTGCTCAGTTTTATTTGTACTTTAGTTATTGTCGTCAAGAACTATCCAATTCCGTACTAACGGCACCGTTTATCTAGACAACATTCTATTACACGGCTTTGCCTGACGTCACAGGAACTGATAGACTTGCTCTTCATTCACAACACTTGAAGCTGTAGAAGTACTGTTTTTCCTACTTTGCATTCACAGAAAGCCAACGGGAGCTGTAAACCTTTAGCAAATCGAGCACGCTAATCAATATAGATGGGACTTGAAGATCTATAAATGGATTAAAATGATTTTTTGAAAGGCCTAAAATATCCTAAACAGTAACCAACAATTATTTGCAAAAGGAATGGAAAAATGATACGAATTAATTAATACTTTGATATGCTAGTTGTAATTACGTATTTAAATGATGAATACGTATAATGACTGACATTAGTCATCGATGTCATTACATCGGCCGTCCGTATAAACCGTTGTTTGTCTGTTCGAATTCAGCAAAAAGAGTGCAACTAGTCGAAGAAGCTGAGTGCTTATGTGATCAAGTAGTCTGCTTTCTGGCTTCTAAACCCAGAGGCGCCGCTGGGGTTGGGAAGTTTTCTTTAAACAGAATACTTTCTTGTGCTCTACACAGTCTGGAAGTATGAACGGGAGGATGTTTAATGTTAAAAATTATAAAAATCTACGTTAAAAAACTTTACAGTTCAGCGAGTAGTAGCACCATCAGTTGTTTCTCAAGTCAGAGCCCCCTATATGAAAACAGAGTTGCCATACAAATGAAACAAAAAAAATTAAGTTGCAAAACAGACATTAAAACCTTTTAAAATGCTAAAGAAAGGATCAACAAGGAAACCTAAAGACTAAAAAGGCAGAAAACACAAATAACAAACATATCCTGGCCTAGAGTGACCCCAAATGAACCTATGTTGAGATTTTTCATAAGAAGTTCGAGAAAAGGAGTTTTCCTCGACTTCGTTTCCTTAATTATGACCCAATTAAAAGCATACAAAATGGTAGTTTATTGATGTTCTATGCAGCTAGTCATTATACAACACTGATCTTAGGGTGATATGGTGAGTGAAAGTGTTAAATCATAATTAACCTAATAAAATTGTAATTTAGGTAAACTTGCAACAGTGTAACAAATTAGCGGATTTCTATCTGCCAGTTTTATTTTGCCTATTTATGCTTTTCATTTTAATTACACATAATTTTGTACTGTAATAGGTATTTTAAAGTAATAGAGTAAAAATGCATGTTTTCATTTTTTTCTGGGTAACTTTTAAGATTACATTGATTAATTACAACTATACTGAATATATTTTTAATAAATTTGATGCAGAGTTTATACCTTAGGATCCTAACGGTCTCGTTCTATTTAAACTCCTGGAGAACATTTTCTGTTAGAGCAAATCTAGAACAAATTCCATTGCATGTATTGGTAATATTCTATCCACGATCTCATATCCAATTGCTATTTTGTCTCTCCTTGGACTTATCTGCTTGTCTGTTTTCCCAGGCAAAATAATAAAATAATTACAAATAGTGTATAACAACTTGAAAACATCCTGCACTGATTTAAAAGTAATTATAAAAAGTACATGCATTGGTTATTTTACATTTAAGTCAAGATTTCAAAAGGAAAATTCAGAATGGGCATTTGGTTAATATTAGTTCTTTTATTAAGCAATATTACACTTTTAGCACAACGACGGACAGATATTTTAAATAGCTTTAGTCAACTTTCGGAAACTGAATTCAGATTTATCAAGCTTGAAAAAAAAAAAAACAGTATTTCTGACAAGTTAAATAACAGTTTTATATAGTTTTTGTGCACTGAAATAAGGGTGCATTAATTTCCCAGTCCTTGTAAACCACATCAACCCCCTTAAACACTTCACATCCAAGATAACTGGCATAAGCTATAAGTGGCAGTTCCCTATACTTTGGCAGAGAACGTGAAGCCTGCTGGTTAGGTTACCTGAATTACACATATGCTTCTCCAAGCAAACGCTCCATCAGGCGCAAAATGAATAGCACTAATAGTGGATGTCAGTCCCAGAAAACCGATATAGTCATATTCAGTGCTGACTGTGCTCTTCTGTTTAAATTCTTCTTTAAAATACCTACCTGTTTAAACGCAAATAATTAACCAGCAATTCGAATGCATCTTCATTTTAACAAGTATTATATAAATCAGCTCTTTATAAGGCAACATTTGACTTCAAAATTGATTTTAAGAAAACTACACTGAAGAGGACAATTATACATTAAATTTAAAAATAAATGTCTAAGCAGTTCCTAAATTATTTCAGGTCTCTGAAAGAAAACGTACTTTGAACCCAGAGTCAAGAAAATTCTTAGGCAAGATAAATAATGGGCAACGTATTTTTATCATTGATGAGAATATCAAATACGGAGCAACATTTGAGGACTAAAAGGTCCAACTCTGTAATCTGCACAGCAGGTTTAGCCCACAAGACTATGTTTAAAATAAGAACACTGCACAAAGGAATACAACAAATAGTGATCAGATTAGAAAGCCCACAGAGAGCAGAGAAACTAACAGACGATGTTAGAATAGCACTGTAGAACACCTAATTGCTTCATGGACTACACCAAGAGTTTTAAATCTATGGTACGCGCACCACTGAGCTACTGCCGGACACTAAATAAACAAAATATATTGACATTTGTTTTATAAATATCAAATATTTTAAAGTTCTATCATAATTAGCGAAACAACATACTTCAGATTATGATACAACATTTTTGTATTATACTACTTATTGGTGCGAAGATACATTCTGACTGGAAAATGACACAGTTGGGATTTGAACGAGAATTTTGGTTTACGAAAGCTGTAATTAACCGAGCTACCGGTGCAACACTAAATTCCTCAACTGACGTTTTTGCCGGTAAGCCACTAGGCGCTCTCAAACTCATTTTAAGATAACATACACCATTCATATTTTTAAACTTAAAAATCATTTTAATACGTTTCCAAGAATAGTACTCTGAATAGGAATAGATTAAATAGTTCTCCAATATATACATATATAGATATCTTCTAAAACACTTCATTAAAAATAACTAACTAAACCAGTGGTATTGTTATAAACGTCCAGACATTTTGACCCCTGTGCCACACTCGACTCCTAACATCTGCAAAATTTGTGTATCTAATATTTTGCTTGAATAGAATTGTACGTCACCACAAAAGGTTAAGAAAAGTTTTGAAAATCTTCCAAGTCTCATCCTTGAAAGAAGATGAAATGAAATACCAAATGTAGCATTTATCTGATATTTTATTTTTGAATTATGCTCTTCACACAACACACGTACATACACATACCCATACAAACTTTTTCTTCTAAAAATGCTTTATTTTGATCAACAGGATCTCAAGTGAAATCTAGGTATCGAATTTTTGAGTGGAATACAATATCTCCTTGCTCACTACAAACTAAGCAGCAGAAATATATCCGTGACAGGGAATAAACCCGCAAGAAACCACGTCATAAGAGGAAGTGTCATCTAACATCCAACTGTGTTGATTCTTATCAATGAATTATATGTATCCACTTCTAGTCGAGTTTTAGACTAAAAATCTGATGTGTTGCACTCACATGACTTTCTCTACTCTTGTACTACCATACTTATAAACTCCTATTACTATATCTTCTTTGTTTTAGTTGAGATAAAAATTTGTAAAATTATCTTATTGCTTATTTCCTTGTAGGTGTATGAGGAATATTAGAATACAGTTGCGCGATAGTCAAATCTTTTAAAGTCTTGAGATCCCACTCTCTTTGCACGCTTAACATATAAAAAAATGAGCAACGAAGTTCCATTTCACGAAAGTTTTAAGCTTTTCGAAACTGACACAAATAACAAGGAATATCTCCGAAATGGTTCACTCTACGAAAAAATTATTAAATTGTGTGTATTTGCAAGACCTACATTTTTCGTATAGTAAGATTTGGTCTATCTCTTACGGTTTACGAGTTACTCAAAAGTCATCTAGACTAAACAGGACTACATAGGCTATAGCCAGAAACTTCAAAATATACATTTCATTTGTCATAAAAATATCTTACACATGTTATTTTAATCAAAATCGTTAGAGAAAATAAAAATTTTGTATGCAAAGGGTAGTTTAGGGTGGGGCTATTTTCTTCAAAATCTTCGTGTCGCAACCTTGGAAGATATTAAACTTAAATACTAACTTCGGTTTTTAACTGACTTGAGTTATGCTGTCCACACACAGACACACACACACACACACACACACACACACACACACACACACACACACACACACACACACACACACACAGCCATACAGACCTTTTTCTAATTTATTTTTATTCAGGGGTTCTCAAAGCATATTTTCGGTAAAATGTCGACCTTGAATTTTTGGGTGGAATACAATACTTCCTCTACCTACCAGTATAATGGGTGTCACATTAGCTATCACTTATCAGAGAATGAATCTTGGGTAAAGCCAAAGAATTTTAAAATAAGAGTATCTTCTATATTAAACGAGCAATTCTTGTGTGCGTATGCATGTGTGTGTGTGTGTGTGTGTGTGTGTGTGTGTGTGTGTGTGTGTGTGTGTGTGTGTGTGTGTGTGTGTAAATATATTCCGCGCTACTTGGAAAAGGCTCTAACGATTTCGATCAAATTTTGTATTCAAGTTAGGGTTTTGCTTTTTAAGTTTAGCTATATAGGTGAAATTCCTTAACAGTCAGAATTACTCTAAGCCTTAATTTGACCATAATTTCTCTGTTAATGGACCAATTTCAACAAACAGGCCAGGATATTAAAGGTCTTGCTAAGAGCGTTCAGAAAACCTAAAGAAAGTTGACTTAGCTATGTTAGTCTACGCGTAACAGTCACAATTAGTCTAAATTTTATTTCGGCTATAATTTCTCTGTTAATTGATTTCAGCAAACGAGCTAGCGTTTTAAAGTCCTCTTTCAGGGTTATCAGAATACAGTAAGAAAGTTAACCTAGCCTTATTATAATCTTCGCAAAACTTAAAGGCATATGGAGGCGGGGCGTACTGCGGACTCCAGCGAATCCTACGCTTGCCCCTCCTACCAGCGCTGCCGAATGTGGTGCATGCATCTCACACAACCTTGTGTACAGACCGTCAGCCGGTACACGCACTACGCTTGGCAACAGCGCTCTGCTTGAGCATTGGCCAGCGTTCACATGCCTTTAACTTTTGCGAGCGGTATAGTTTGTGTTACAGCTCGTCCCGTCTATATGTTTGAAACAGAAATACAGCGTATTACATTTATACTATTTTCTCTGCTCACCTTGGTTTTACGTAACAATTCACATATTATTCTCTATCGTCTATCAACTTCGTACACACCAACGGCTATATAGTATATATTGTATGTTGAAGAGTGAGTAAACTACAAAACCAGTTGACCAATCGCCATGAACAATGTTTTTTCATGGAGAAGGCTTTTATGCAATCCATTTTACCACAAACGATTACGTCCACATGGTTTTCTCTACTTTATTTTCGTTTACGTAACACACTACGCCTCTTCTACAAACAATGCATACATTTTTACATACATTTGAAATATAAGTGCAACGTATAACATTCATAGGGATATTCTACTCATTCTTCTTTTACTAAACACAATCACACTTGTTTCACTACTCCCTCTTCGACGAACAATTCATACAATTTTCTATATGATTGAAACAGAAAAGCGTATTACATTCACACGTCTTTATCAACTAGCTTTTCTTCTGGTAGTGTTTATTGTTTAACAGTGCTTTTGCTCAGTGACGTTCCGGTGTTTTAATAAAAAACTAAAGAGATAGTTAAAAAGTAATATCACAATTGGGGTCAACAGTGCGACCAGTACCACGATATGGGACAGTTGATGCAACAAATGTTAGCCAAGGTGGACATAATGGGAAATGTAATGAATTCCGAAATGCGGCAGAGGAAACAAATATGAAAGCCAAATTGAATAGTGTAAGCTATGGAATGGAAAATATGGAAACAGAAATGGACAAAATAGAAACAAACATGGAAGACAAATTGAAACATGTAAACTTCGGAATGAAAAAGATGAAGACGGGAATATCCAATATGAAGATAGGTCTATCGGAGAACACTGACGAGCGACTGGCCGGGATTAAGGAAGCCATAGAAGAACTCGACAGAAAGATGAAGGACCTTGGCCAACGTGTTAACGCCCTGGAAGATAGAATGGACCGCAGCACCAAAGAAATTATGATGCTTATGAAATATTTATATGTATCTATATATCTCTTGTATCTCAGAAATGACTCTTAACAATTGCGATAAAATTTTTATTTAGCTAACGTTTTGCTTTCCAAGTTTATCTAAATAAGTATCTTCTCCCAAAGAAAAGATTTCACAAGGGGGGGGGGGTGGCATTCTTCAGGGGCATTTTTCCCCTACACAATTGCAGTGAAACACTTCAGATTTGGAGTCGCTTTACAAACACGTTAACATAGCTGGCGAAAGTTTAACACATTTTAACAAATAATACTAATTAAAAATATATAATAATGTGTTATTGAATTTCACGCAGCGTTCACAGACTCTTTACAGCAATATACCTATATTTTGCATTTGAGCAGAAAAAATAATCACAGTCTATCTAATATAGTTTTTTAGAAAAGTGTATCTAAAGTTTAACAAATGCAAGCTCCAATAAATGGAAAAAGAAAATAATGTATTCTGTAACATACCCAAAATTAAAAATATTCCTGGTCCAATTCCTTATTTAAATGCTGGAAAAGCACATAAACCTTACGGATATATGGGCATATTCTACAAACTATGCAGATTCATATTGTGCATAAAACAATCAATTTTTCGACACAAAATCTCTATGAAGTGTCCTTAAATGTTCAGACTTTCATGACAATGTAGAACATACACACCCATATACACACATTCAACCACACACAGTGTACTCAGTTTCTAGCTCAGTGACAAGACAGATATAAATGGACCTTCTTATAAAACTGGAACTCATCCCACGCTAAAACCATGGCACAAAGAAAGAAAGAAGCAAGCAAGAAAAGCAGAGAAATGGAGGTTTCAGTTTCCTTTATATATTTGTATTACTCAGCAAAAATGAAAATAAAATTCTTCCGTAGTGTCCGTGAACAGTATAATAAGTGTTTTCTCTATTCCCACGCCAGAGTAACTCTATTTTAAGAACAATCTTTGTCAGTGTTCATATGTTCTCAATAAGAACCATCAATAAGAAACTGTTTAGCTTTTTCAACTGGCTGAGGTAAGACAAACTGGACATTGTATTTATTTAAATTTACTGAATCTGCATTCGAAAAGTCAGTATTAGAGTATCAGCTGGTGGTCATATCTGTTACATTTAGTTTCTTTCTAAAGTACTTGATAAACCTATTTATTGTTTCAGGATCTGTAACGTCCATAACAGAAATTTTTACTTTCTCTACTGCATAGGAAGAGGTAAACCTGAATTCCATAAAAAATATGGCACAGTGATTTCACAGAACAGGTATGTTTTCAGGTCTTTTGAATAAAAAAAAAAAAAGGACTAAGTCCACTCGAGCGCGTGCGTGAATTTTGAACAGATAAATTAGAAACAAAATGTTGGATAAATATCTAACTTTAAATACAGTATCTTTCAAGGATGTCAGATGACGATCTTCATGAAAATTCCCCGCTCTAAACTGCCAACTGCTCGAACAGTGCCAATACGATACTTACATTTTCACGGCCTCGCAAGATAACAAAGAAATAGTGATCTCAATATAATATGGTTGATTTCCTCTCAGACATCCAACATGGAGTAACAAGTCAGTTTTTGGGCTTCTTTTGTTTCGACTTTCTTATGCTTTCTTACTACTTTTTATTTTCTCTACTGGTAAGTAGGGGAAGTATTGTATTCCACCCAAAAATTCGATGTCAAGATTTCACCGGAAATATATGATTCGAGGCCCCCTAAATCCAAAAAAAAAGCATTTTTAGAAAAAGATCCGAGTGTGTGCGTATGCGCGTATGTGTATGTGTGTGTGTGTGGGTGGGTGGGTGGTTGTGTGTATGTGTGTGTGTGTGTCAGTCTGTGGACAGCATAACTCAAAAACGAAAAGTCGCTTAAAAACCAAAGTTGGCATTTAAATTTAATGTCTTTCAAGGATGTGACACGAAGATTTTGAAGAAAATAGCCCCACTCTAAACTAACCTTTACATGGAAAATTTTGATTTTCTTGAAAGTGGCTCCAACGATTTTGATTAAAGTGCCATATGTGTAAGATATTTGTAACACAAATGAAATGTATATTTTGAATTTTCTGGCTATAGCCTATGTACCTGTTTATTTTGGATGACTTCTGAATAACCCGTAAACCTTAAGAGATAGACAAAACCCTACTATGCAAAAAAATGTAGATCTCGCTAAAACAAACAATTTATGTCTGAGTAAATTTTTTTTTTGGAGTGAACCATTTCGGAGATATCCCTTGTTATTTGTGTCAGTTTTGGAAAACAAAACTTTGGTGAAATGGAATATCGTTGTCTCATTTGTATATGTTAAGCATGCAAAGAGAACGGAATCTCAAAGCTTTAAAAGATTTGACTATCCCACAAAGCCTACTGTATTCCAATGTTCCCCTTGCACCTACAAGGAAATAACCAATAACGTAATTTGTACCAATGTTTATCTCAACTAACGCGAAGAAGATGTAGGAATAAGAGTTTGTAAGAATGGTTAGTACAAGAGTAGAAAAAGTCATATGACTGCAACACATCAGATTTTTTTTCTTTTGGTAGCGTTTAACACCTACTTTTATTATATGCGGCACCACAGGTGGTGACACTGACGAAACGTGTAATGATTACGGAGCACCGCTGGAATGAGATGACGGGGGAACCGGGGAATCCGGAGGAAATCCGCCCCTGCGCCGCCATTTCCACCATAAATCCCACATGCAGTTGCCTAGGATCGATCCCCTTACTTAAACTGATATTATTTCTTTCTAATGAGATTTTATCTATAAATAGCAAAGAGGTAGCTCGAATGCGACAATATGGAAGTAGCTCAGCTGCATTAATGAGACATCATAATTACAAACTGGTATTTGTGGTTGTTCAACAGTGCTTTTGCATAGCATTTTCTCAGCATTATTGTGTCCTGGCGGTTTTAGTTTAACTCCTGTATAATATTTTTAAATGCCTCCAAAGAAACCCAAAGTCATTGGGGAAATGCAAGCTCAGTTTAAATGTTGTAGAGATAAACCGTTAATCCACGGCCAACCCCGGATTATAACCATTCATCTTATTTGTATAAATAATTTTTAATATTTTTAAAATATAAATTATTATATTATATAAATTATTAAATTTTATATAACGTGACACTGCTATAAATTCTAGTTACACAAGATCTACTGGATCAATGGTAATCAAATTTGGGTTGGTTATACTTTTGTTTCTACAAATAATTATTATAAAAATTAGTTAACGGTTGCTTAAAGCTGTAAACAAGTAATATAAATGATACCCTGCTCCGTAAGTAGCATTTTACTAAATTCGTTTTATTCACATATGCATTATATCGAATTTTCGCTGTATCTTCTTCCCTTACGTTATTAGTTTCCTCCATTTAATTTAGCAGCCTTTATAATCAAAAGAGATTGAACCTACACAGAAATCTGCATGGTTCATAACAATTGGAAATAAAAAAGAAGATAAATGTCGGAAAGGGCAGAGTAAGACTGAAAAATGCAATGCCATGAGGAGAATTTGAACTACTGGCGCTAAGAAATAGGGTTGGTAAAGCTACTTAGGTAGGTGGAGAGTAGATTGTGGACTAAAATGGGCACGTGCAGCCACATCAATTTTCCGTTTGCACTTGGAAGTGCCGAGTGTGGTAATCTCTGGAGCTGCACCTCAAGCGAATCTGCACAGCTCTTTAGGCAGTTGCCACACCTTGCCACATAAGCGACTGTTCGACCTCCGGACTTCCACAGGATCTCTATCTTGGGGGTCCTTATTTTCTTTCTAATTTCTCAATAGCAGCGTTTCTTGCATTGTGTTTTCGGAATCCAATAATTTGTCGAAGATCTTGAAGATGTTTCCTGTTTTAATTTATTTTATAGCTTCTATAATATGCTCACTTCTAAGAATAGCACAACGATTAGAAATTATACCCACTCCATGTTTGAATATGCTTAGACATCCTTTCAATTTTGACACAGTCTAAGAAAATAGACACGTTTAGTAAGATGGGTTATTAAAGAAAATTTGATCTAGGTTTCTTTACTATCTCTTCTACAAATTATGATTATAAAAACCTATTCTATTTACTTCGTGTTGATGGAGAGTAACATATTTTGCATAAATGGTTTTATTAAACTTTTTGATATTGGTATTCGAGAGATTCAAGGCAGTCATATTTTCAAAAAGTTGGCCGCTATGTGCTGGCTTTGTAAATATTCGAGGTTGTGCATCTCGACGTGATACATCGGATGGCCAACTAAGCACATCATCCCTGGTTAACTTGTGGCTGAAGCAGTACCTTCCACCCATATAAATACTTCAAGACTTGTATCTTGTTTCCTGAAAATACTTAACTATATGATATTGTGACATTGGGTCGTTCAACAGTATGCGGACGAGAGGATGCCGGGTGACCTTGGACAAGGCGAGCGGCTGTGTGATTACGCGACCGTAATAGGGGCGGTAAAACACAAAAGAAAGGTGCAAGACTACAGGGCTCGTATGTGATCGAACAGTGTCGGTAATGCTCCTGAGTCATTATTACACTATGGAGGGTTCTCGAAAGTCATGTGACATCGGCTCCAGTATAAATAGTGAGCAATTCGAATTAGTTTTAGAGTTTGAGTAGAGTTAGTTTAGAATTGAGTTGTTTTTTAGTGCTCAAGTCGTCGTGTACAGTTAGTTTTTAGTTAGGAGAGTGAGTGGGCCAGCCTGTCAGCGAGTACGCATGTGTCATCGAGTGAGTGTACCGACATAGTCAAGTTATAAGAGACAGTGGAAGTGGAGAAGGGCTGAAAAACATTATCGGAAGAACAATTTGTAAATTGTAATAGTAGATTGGTTGGTTTTGTGGGTTTAAGGGCGCTCAACTTCTAGGTCATCAGCGCCCTTAAAAGATTCAATTAATAGTAGAGAAGACTATACACTGTGTTAGCAACAAAAAGGAAATTGTGCATTCGTGGTAAATTTAGAGGAAAATAAAGTGTTAGAAAACTCGTGGGATTTCGAATTTTGCTGTTTTGTTACAATATTTAATCACATTTGTTACCTACAGCTATATTTCAGAACATTAATTTTTCATATAACACACACACACACGCACACACGAACGCACACATATTTTCATAAAACGTTTTCTTGTTTCTTCTAGAGGACAGGACATCATTTTCAGTAAAATATCGATATCAAACTTTTGGGTGGAGTAAAATACTCAATACTTATATAGGTAAGTATAAAAATGTAGATAAAAGAATAAGCTTTCGTAAGAACAGTGTATTGAATATTGAGTAAAGAAGGTCATATGAAGGTAACGAATCGCAATCTTTCTTGTGGTCATGTAAAAACAATGGAATGTCATAGCCATCACATAGCAACTTAGATTTAAGTATCGCTTAAGTCTGTGTTCCCCTAATCCTCCTGTAACTACAAGAAAATATGTAGTAAAGGCATTCTGTAAATGTTATCTCCATCAACAAAGTACTCGTAGATAGAAGTATGTCTTTATAATTACAACTTGCAGGAATATCATGTGACTGTAACATCAGATTTTTCTTATAACTTCACTGAATATTACATGAAACCGGTCTATTGTTGATTACATCAAAAAAACTCGTCACTTATTTGGGAAACACCCAGTGAGCCGAGAGAAAGAAGTGTAGAAATGAACATTATATATGCAAGGCATAGGGTGGCTCAGTTGGTTAGACGCTGGCTTACTGATCTCAAGGTCGCGGGTTCAAATCCAGCCCAGGCCGATGTTTTTGAAGTGTGCTTAAAAACGACAGCTCCATGTTAGTAGATTTACTGGCATGTAAAAGAACTCCTGTGGGACGAAATTCCGGCACACCGGCGACGCTGATGTGATCCTGGCAATTGACAGCGTCGTTAAACAACAAAATATTAATTAAGCATTAGGAGTATGCGTCCCCAGACTTGAACAACTTCTTCTTAATGTTAAGTTGAGACATAAGTTCCTCTACCATTTTCCACAATAGTGCATACTTCCATAAATTTAAAGAAAATAATAATAGTAGTAATAATAATAATAGTAATAATAACAAAAACAGCAACAACAACAGCAATAATAATAATAATAATAATAATAATAATAATAATAATAATAATAATAATAATAATAATAATAATAATAATAATAATAATAATAATAATAATAATAATAATAATAATAATAATAATAATAATAATAATAATTGTTTGGGTGTACATATGTCACCATGCCTTTATCGTTTACTTCTGCAATTAGCATAGAAAGGCAGACCTCATTTGTATACTAGTATTTTCCGTTTGTTCTTAAAGTGCGTTGTTTAGCTAGAAAATAATATTAAATAATTGGATTCCAGCGTGTATATTGGAATAAGCTCCTGAACATATGCTAGGCAATCGCGCAGCTTTTACTGGTGTGCAGAGAGGAAGGTTAGGAATGTTGACAGTGAAAAGTAATTGCTGATAACTGCTTGGAAAGCTTGAAAGAAAACTACCCCTCCCCTAGTTGTCTGCAATAGCTGATAAACACGCAGAAACGTGGCGAAACCAGTTCACGAGCCCTAGTCTACTACTACTTTCATTCGTCATAGTTGTGAACGCGTACATGGAGTAGTGGAAGTCGACTTGTACACAATACATTTGCCTACTCAGTCTTACTCTGTTGTCAGTGTTCAGATAATGTATTCAATAATGTTCAATTATCTCCTTTACTTTTCAGCATAGATATAATTGATGTTAGACGATGTTATTCGTCATATTTGAATCTACTATCACGTGAAATATGTGCAGTTATATCAATAACACCCTGTATACACCTATCCGTATCGCTCTTGTGGGTCAGTTGGTTAGGTGTTGGCCTTATAATCTCAAGGTCGTGGGTTTGAACTCGGCATGGACCAGTGGTTTTTAAGTGTGGTTAGAAGCGACAGTAGGTTTACTAACAGGTAAAGGAACCCCTGCAGGACAAAATTCTGGTATATCGATGGTATTAATAGGATATTGGCTATGGATAGCGTTCTTAACAAACAAAATATTTATTTTACCTCATTACACGCACGAAGACGATATTGTCATATTTTCGACTCTACAACACAGCACAAGTTCACCTGAGTGACTAATGCGTACATTCGTGCAAGCTTGGCTGGAAATCCGTTTCGTGCTTCCCGATGAGGAAATTTCGTGGGCATTTTGTGGAATAGCACAAAAACCTGTCGATCAGTCGTCACGCAGCAGCTCCGAGTTGGAAGGGGCGGTGCCAGAAGCACGTGTTCCACCACGGAGTCAGGCATGTTCTGTGTTTGTCAATTCCTTCCGATATTCCTTGCTCGTTCACAGTTCACTGCCGGCCAAAAATTGTTTAAAGTAAACTGAGTTTACCTGCCTTCCCTATGACGTGCAAGAACTTCAAAGAGCCCTAGAAACGTCAAGGGGAGAAACTATGGGTCTGAGTACTCATCTGATCTCTCCATTTTTCCACAAGTAGAGACCTCTTATATACCAGTAAATCTGGATATAAGAATCACCTTGTACCTGCATCGAATTGATATAGACTAACCCAGAACTATTTTTCTACTACTTACTTATTGTGTGTGTGTGTGCGTGCGTGTGCGTGCGCTCGCTCGCGTAAAGCTGTAGCACTAAAGGGTCTCAACTACTAAGTCATCAGTGCCCTCATTAAACGGATCATGCAAACGCCAGAGATGAATTTCGATATAGAGTAAACATATAAAAATATGTACGTTTGTGTGGGCAACTCAAAAACGAAAAGTCTTTTAAATACCAAAGCTCAGCTTCCTCCAAGGATACGAAACCAAGATTTTCAAGAAAATCCCACCGTTTGTTTACATGGAAAGTTTTTTCCTCAAAAATGACTAACAGTTTTTCAGTTCTTATATCACATGTTTATGATATATGGAAGGCAAAACGTATGTTTGAAATTTCTGGGAATAGCCTGTGAAGTCCCCTTTGATTCTGAATGACTTCTGTAAAATTGGCAAACCAAAAGGGATGGGGAAATCTTATAAAGATATTGTAAGATACAGACAAAATTTTACTTCACGAAAATGTACCTCTCGTCTTGGGAATCTTAGTTATTCCAAAATTCAAAGCAGCGGTGATATATCTAAGTTAAATGCAACGAATTCTAACACGAACTAACTTTACACTAAACTAAACCCCAGCGCAACAGCCCATGAAGGTCCACCACCTCTGCCCACTACAGGCATCATTGGTGGGGTGCAGTACTGGAGGGTGGGACGTGGTCAGCGCCCCGAGCCCTCCCGGCCAGTTATGCGGCCTTCTAGACCTGGTAACTAGCTTTAACGCAAGTAAAATGTGTAGTTAAATAAATTATCGAAAATAAACTCAGAGGAAGCAAGGGTTTATGGATAAATAACAATTTGTAGTTAAACTGAAATAATGTAACAGAAATTAAGCATTAACGGTACTGCAAATTTAGTGGATTATAGGAGTAGCCACTGCCCCATCAAGTCACTTTCCTGCCCTACAAAACAAGTTCCACTGACAATGAAAGCATGCTGTGAGTTAAATTCTTTTTCGAAACTCAACTCAGACTTCACAATGAATAGATTTATGTTTGGCTTTTCTAGTAATAACACATTTCCCGTTTGTATTAAAATTCTAAATACTGCATGATGTATTACTCGTTTGTTTTTAAACTGAGTTATTTCTTAAATGTACACATGAGTTATAATTATGCGTCCTGAGTTTTTCGCATTACGAAGCACATATTTCGTGTTTTCGTGCAATGCTTTGGGAGCTAACGCTTGTGATTGGCCTACATTCGCACAGAAAACACGGAGTGACAAGGCAGGGTACGTGTTTATGTTCTCAAGACGTACCGTTACGCTGTTTATGTGCTAAGCTAGGGAAAGTGACACCCATACAATCTGCAGTGTTGCCAGCTTGTTTTTGGCAAAACTAAAATATTTCCGTAAGAAATGGTCAGAGACAAAAACGTAAGATACAAAATGAGTTCCAAATACCAAGATCTACCACTGGTTTAAATTAATGTAATGACTTCTATTCCACCCGGTATGTAAAAAGTTCGCTATTTATTCCACATTTCATTTTAAATGTTACTCACAACATGCACACCACAAACACAGGCAGAGATAGACGGAATTGTTTCTAAAAATGCTTTTTTTCGGATTCAGAGGGCCATGTCGGTACTTCCGGTGAAATATCAGTACCGTATGTTTGAGTGGAGTGAAACATTTACCTTTCCCATTATATACAGTGTATACAAATGAACATGCATCAAAATACTTTTACGGAACACGTCCGTTTGTTAATCATAAGTATCCTAGATGTAGGAACAGAACCCGACGCTGTGATATAATACATTGGGCCACTGCTGCACTATGTTCGGTTGGTAGAGTGATAGTCCTTTTTACCATCGAATAAAGAAGAAATATGGAGAGAGGGAGGAAAGAAATACAGCCGCGCAATTACTTAACAGAAATAGAACTCCGGTTTCAAGACATTTTCTTTTTTCCATTCCATTCTGTATGTTGGTACGTTGTAAAAACGGCCACTGCGCAGTGATACTTTCCAGAGCACAGAAATAAATTGCATCATTTTGGATGCAGAAACGTACACACTGAAACCTACCACTTCTTTCGGAATGTCTGTTGGAAAGTTTCTGGCATATTAATGTCTACCGTTTCTTGCTGTTTGGCGAGGTACAATTTGTTTTGGACTATTATTTTAATGTGTTGTCTTGCATTTCAAGGCCATAACAGTGGCCTTTCCTTTGAAACATAGGCTACCTATTGCCTAAAGGCAACGTTGTCAATCGAGCGAGATAGCTTCTGGTAACGCGTGAGGCTCGCTTTCGGGAGATCGTGGGTTTGAGCTTCTTCACGCATTGCTTTCTTTCGGAGGATTTCCGGATCACCAGCCAAATGCTGGGAAGGACAATTGCATCCCCTCAATTTCCCGTCCTTCTATTACATTTCACTTTCATTTTAATCAGGTCTTTCAGGTCGGAAGTGTTGGCGATGGGCGAGTTTGACACTGCTGTGTGGGGACTTTGCGAACTGTAACTGCTGTTTTCGATGGATGGCTGGTGCTGCAGTAGTCTGACCTGTTTGGGTGAACCGCTGTAAAAATGCATAAGGCTGGTGGCTGTTTGGTGTCTAGATCAGGCGTGTCAAACAGCACTCGCCAAGTGTGAAAAACAAAGCGAAAACCGGTTCTACTAGCGCGTGCTACTGCAGTTAAGGAGGGGTGGACTCCTCTCTTCACACCCTGGGAGTGATGTTTGACAGGCCTGGTCTAGATGAATCTCCAGCACAGTTTAGGGACCCTCAGGCTGACTCGCGCCCTGGTTCCAACACGCCTGGAGGATGCTCTCATTTCACCCCTTCCTGACGGGGTCTGACATGCGATAGCCAAAACTGTTGGCTCAGTGTGGAATCCCCTAGGTTCATACTCTATCTCTACTTCAAAGGTGTTAATCCTTATGCAGTATATTTTGGGGCTTTGGCATTTTTTGTACATTAGATCACATTCATACCCCCATTCATACTTTCAGACTGAGGAGTACAGGGAATAATTTTGTATAGATAAAATTTGTCACTCCCCAGCCTGAAATCGAACACGGGATCCTTCTTTCTCTTTCTTTTGTTGTTGTTTAGCGACGCTGTCAATTGCCAGCATCGCATTAGTGTCGCCGGTGTACCGGAATTTTGTTCCGGAGGAGTTCTGTTACATGTCAGTAAATCTACTGACCATCGGTCTGGGCCGGATTTGAACCTGCGATCTTGGGATCAGTAGACCAGCGTCTAACCAACTGAGCCACCCAGACCGACACGGGACTCTTCGCATAGCAGACAGTCCTATACCAACTACAGCCAGTTTTGAACTTTTGTATTAGGAAGAGATGAGAAATACAAGAGGTAAAGCTGTAAAGGTGCTGAAATTGCAGGAGCTCTCCAGTAAGTTAGTTAATACATTGAAACACGGGTATGGTTTTCGTTTGTTTCATTTTGCATTTCCCAGTTGCTATCAATTTGTTTATTTGAACATTAGTGCTAAAGGAATTTGTAAGTTTCAAACTTAATGTTAGAGTTAACACATAGGTATAATTGCAGACTTTGGTCAGAAAATGACCCTCAAGGTTTTCATGATTTAAAGGTTACCCTACGGCGTGACTTGACTTCACACTGGCCCACATTTCTTAGAAGAAGAGAATAATGAAATAAGACAGACTGTTAGGGTAAAGGGGAAGTGCTACTACGTCAAACCTAGACTGAGGAATCACGATTTGGAAAACAACCTTCATACAACATGACACACCACCCCACATCTACACCATTGCTAAAAATTAATTAGACAGATACTTTGAAGAACGAGATTTCCTGAAACATTCAAGAACTCCATTAGAACTGAAATATTCCATCTCGCAAGAAATTGACCATATTCTAGATTTTCAGCAAAATGTTGTCACGGTGCCGAAGCACAGAATGCTATACCTTGAAGAAGAAAACGCCAGACATCTTCCGAATGTTTTGTAAATGCTTTGCCCAACAGTGATGTCTTTTTGAACATCTTCCCAACGTTTTGTAAATCCATTGTTTGCCCAACATTGTGTCTTTCTGGACATCTGTCCAATGTTATATAAAGCCGATTCTTTGGCCAATATTGGTGTCTTTCTGGACTTCTTCCCTGTGTTTTATAAACTCATTCTTTACCCAAAATTGGTGTCTTTCTGGACATTTGTCCAATGGTTTCTAAAGTCATTGTTTGCCCAACATTGGTGTCTTTTTGGACATCTTCCTAATGCTTTGTATACCCATTGGGTAGATCGACACTGTGACATTCTTTTTATCTGAAATATTTTAATGTGTAATTATCTGAACTCACTTTTGAAATACCCTATAGATTGTTTCTTTTCTCACTGTTTGGTTTGTATCAATTTCTTTAACTTTGGTGGTCTCTGTATTATTATTATTATTATTATTATTATTATTATTATTATTATTATTATTATTATTATTATTATTATTATTATTATTATTATTATTATTATTATTATTATTATTATTATTATTATTATTATTATTATTATTATTATTATTATTATTATTATTATTATTATTATTATTATTATTATTATTATTATTATTATTATTATTATTATTATTATTATTATTGTTAGTATTAGTACTGTTGTTTTTAATGTTATTACTATTATTTCACTTTATTTTGTTTTTATAAGTGAAGCTAACAGACTGAGAGCATGTGGGACTTTCTGTGAACTAGCAGTGGATACAAAGAGTCGTATTTCGTCCTGTAAAATGTAACAGAAATATGTAAACATTTTGCTTCGGGTAGAGGTGTGAGAAAGAAATGAATGAAAAGCCGCACAGCACGGAGAAGGGTGGACGATCTCTCGATGTTCGACCTCTGGAATATTCTAACTGGTATAAAGAAGGGTTTTTACATTTTAAAAAATGCCTTCACGTCTAAATTAACAAAGCCAAGCTATTGCTTTACGATAAAAGCTGTCAAAACGGGCACGCACAGAGGATATCTGTACAACAAACATGCTAATTCCACAAAGACCTTCAGAACGCTAAATAATAAAGCAGTCGCGAGGGGGAAAAATTAACGCTGGAAATCATGGCATCTCAACAGTTGCTATTTTTCGCGGAGGGCGGAAAAATAGCTGACAGTGGCAACTGTAGTCTGGTTTTGATAGTGAACACGACAGACTCTTCTGTGGCGCATTATGCAAGCGGCTCCCGATCGCGCGGGGGTGAGGTGAGGGTTGCTGATATCGATTGTGACGTCATGCCTTTGTTGGTAAGTGGCCGTGTTGACGTGGAGGGGGGAGAGGTCATTGTATGTCCGCCCCTCTACTAGTCGACCGTGAAAACAGACGTCTGTCTGTCACTGCCGGACTTGGAAGAGTGCGAACATCACGGAGTTGTTTTGCTTCTGTTTAACCCCCACCCCCACCCTCTTGTTCTGCTGTTTTTAAGTGGGAGAGACAGCGGCTGCAATGAGAGGCTAACAAGTTATCTCGCTAAATTCACAAACTGCTAATACATATACGATTATCGATTCAAAAGCGCATAGGAAAGAGATGAGAATCCATAAATCTTTATTGTAAGATAAACAAATCTTTGACTTTGAAGTATTATAACTAATAATAATCAAAGTTGAAATTGAATTTATACGTAGCAAATTAAACAATTTAAACCTGATTAAATGCTATTCAAATGCAAGTGATAGGTATAGTGTAGATGAGACTGACGTAAAAGGGAGTTTTCTCGAAATTCATCTTTTCTCGAACTTCTAGTAAATAAGCTGGCAGCCGAAGATTCTATAATAGTCTGAAATGTTTTGTTCTGCTGCACCTATTGTCCTTGTTCTGATCGCTCCACTTATAACCAGTGGTGTGAGGTACTTGAATTTAGCATCTGTTTGAATGGGCGGGTGGCCGGCGTCACAATATATACGTAAATTTACAGAACAAAAGTAATGAAATACGAGAGCTTTATTATAAATGAAAAAGCTGGCGTTTAAAGCCTATAAAGTACCAGAGTACCTCAATAGTTGTCATCCTCACTGACACAATGACACAAATGGCATCTTCAACACGGTAACCATGATGCTAATATGTAATAAAATAATATGTAATAATAACAATAATAATAATTAATAATAATGATGACAATGATGATAATTATATTTACTCCATGGTTACATCTTTGATTGCTCCGTCATCGGAGTAATCTTTCCTTTTTTTTTCTATAGGGTCTAGCTGCATATTTGTATGTGTAAAATTTGTACATATGATTTCTAAAAGAAGTATGGTACTATCTATCCTTTTAAATTATATAACCACTTAGGCCTGTATTACATTATATATTAATTTACTTCATTCATTTCTATGGGTCCAAATGATCTAGTTGTCGGCTGGCCCTTAAATCCCACACACCCACTCTAATAATTATTCTCTAATTATTTCATTACTAGCTGTAATAACCCACATAGCCAGTGGTTTGATGACTTATTCCTAACGTTTGAACTAATGTACTTTGCACTTGCCCATAGCCTTGCGTTCCTTGGAAACGCATAAAAAGTAATACTTAATACATTAACGCTTAGATGCATTATTCCATTCATGTATCACTCATCTCATGTAAGCTAAATATGTGTTAGAAAGTGTTATATCAACCAATCGTGACTCTACATCGGTAGTTAAGTTAGGTGATTATCCTATGATCTTTTACGATCAGGTGTATTGAACATGTGTACAGAGTAAACAAGCGGTAATTCAAACAACAAAATAACGTCCGAGAGACTTTGCCAAGTTACGAAACAGAAAATGAATCTCGTAAAAATGTATGAACTCCAAAAGCAAATACCAGTACAGCAGGTTGCACATACTTAACAGATGGACAGCTAAAACAAAAAAGGTAAAGGAAAAATATTTTTTAAGATTTATTAAATATTGTGCTTTGTCATATTTATGTTCATAAGTATATTGCAAATTTTAAGCTTATTTATCATTTTTATTGTAACAATTTTCAAAATATAGTTTTGTGTGGTTTATTAAACCACGTTATTCTAGAAGTCGCCCTTACATGTGTAATTCCTTTTCAAATTTTGTAGACGAATTCTTTCGTCACTTAATGGTTCAAGGATCTATAGATCATTAGAAAATACGCGGCGTTGCCCGTGGCTTGACGATTTAGCGTTACAACTTTTAGACTAAGATTGCACTTGCCCAACAGCTTTGTGTTTCCTTAGAGAGATTTAAAAATGCCTTAATACAGTTAAACAAAGAGTTAATTAAAACTCATAGGATAATATAAAGAACAATAAATAAAAACATCGGGAAGACACTATACAAAAGCACTGTTGAACAACTACGAGTACTACAGAAAGAGTGAGTGAGTATTGTTTAAGGGCCCATCGACAGCTAGGTCATTAGGGCCCCTACAGAAAGAAAAGCGAGAAGAGAAAGCCATGTGTATGTAATACATTATACATTTATTTCAATCATATAGAAAACTGTATGAATTGCTTGTAGAACAGGGAATAAAGAAAGAAGCGTGACTATCTTTCGCAAAGAAAAAGTGAGCAAAGAAAATCATGTGAATGTAATACGTTGTACCTATCTCTATTTGAATTCTAGAAAATTGTATGAATTGTATGTTGAAGGGCGAGTAGAAAAGGGCATGTTAATGTAATACTAATGTATTACTAACTTTAAGTTTAACTTCTAATAATTTTTTATTAAAAATGTTACTGCAAGTTAAACTTAAAGTTAGTATACTTTCCATATTTTCATAGAGATTTCTGGAATAATTAATGTTTATGTTGTTTAAAGAAATTTCTATTTCATTGGACTATAATTTTGTATTTCCAGGTAAATTATTTTATAATTCGAAAAAAGCAGTAGAGAAAAGAGGTGTGAGTGAAATACGTTGCATTTCTAATGTAATCATAGGAAATTATAGGATTGTATGTTGTAGAGCGAGTAGAGAAGGAATGTGAATGTGTTGGATAAAAGAGTAGCGAATAAACAAAACCATGTGAACGTAATACGTTGCATAATAAAATGGATAGTATAAAAACGTTCTCCGTGAAAAAAAAGAACACTTAGATGTGCCAATTTTCATAGTGATCGCTCATCCAGTGTTGGAGTTTAACAACTTCATAATATGAAAATCCATTCTTTATAGATAGATCACCAATTTGTTGAAATTACTCGCGTTCTGTTTATTGTAAAATGGTATGACCAACTCAGAAGCCTTCGTAGGAATGTGTACAACTTAGTAGTTTCATTGCAATCATATGAATGGTATAGGATCGCATAAGTGACAAATATAGCAGCATTAATTTAATACAGATATAATACACACCATGCTACAAATCGCTGGTGGCATTATACAAGATAAGAGCGATACCTGCCAGCACGTTGAACTGAATAAGGCATACCTGCTCCTCTCTGCTTCAAACTTCCAAAAATTAATTCTAGAAACAGAACCTCCCTTTATTGAATGCACAATACGTCCATGGATAAATATACCAACATGGACAGTAAAAATTGTCTCGAGTTTTTCGCAAGAGACTGTCATTTTGCATCTGGGACAAAATGTTCGAGTGCTCAGAGCACTGCTACAAATAAATAAACTTCAGAATAGTTGAAGATAAGTAAATATAATAAAGAACAAAGATTATCATTGGGGGAGTGCGCAAAATCAAATAAGGTACACTTCAAAACTGGAAATGAGCCTTTAATAGGGGGGAAAATGTTATGAATCCTTGAAGACAGCGTTAATCTAGGGATAGTTAATATATTTTTGTTCTCATTTTTCCCCAGACAATATGCACTGAGTAACCCTTTATACTGTTATGCAGCGAGCAAACTATTTTGGAAGTTTTGAGAGGCGGATATGCAGAACAAAATGGATGGTGTAACATGTATAACAAAATTATGAATTAAGGAAGGATAATTCTGAAAATAATCAGGATGAGGCAAAGAAATTGGTTGAAAAAATGGAAGAGAAGAAACTACCCTGACATATGTCATTCATTAGAAGGGAAGGTGAATGGAAAACTTTTGGAGCAGAAAAATATAGCACAGAAAGAGTGGTTAATTTGTACAAACGAGAATAGGAAAACGTGGGTTTGCAGTGAAATCACCTAATCTTGGACAAAACCTACGTCTAATTCATGATATTTTGCCACATTTTACTCATAATTTGTTGTCTGTATTAAACGATCCGATTGTTTTCTCATCTAAATAAAGAAAGAAAAGAGATGAAATGATCTAAGCAAATTAGTTAATGTTTTCAGCATAATCTTCAGCACATACACAGTGCCCACTGCATTCGTGCATATATGCTAATCATACAGCCACAGTTACTCTTCTAGCATGGGTTAATTAAGGAAAGTGAATATTAGTCAACGTGACAATGTAATGAAGTGTATAAAGGCATAACAATGCTCAGTGACACGCAAAAGAGATGGCATTTTACTGCAGTGCAGCATGATTTCCTAGAAAACACTGGCACTCCTGGGAGGAAAAAAGCTATGAAATGGGTAACCGCACATAATATGCAATACACATTTGTGATATTGGCAGTGGTGTTTATAGCATTATTGCAATCACTGCAATCATTTTAATCTGTATAGCATGTTTGCAATTTTGATTAACGTACCAATAAGAACATATCCGAGGCCAGGCTTCATTTTAATGTAATTAAAAATGTGCTGTTTCTTTCAGAGGTTAGCATTTAATAATGTAATTAAAATTTTTTATGTGAAATAATTAGGTATTGAATGTACTGATAAATACGATGAGAGGCGTAATCCTGCCATATACTTCTTAGGATAAAACCATCGGATAAATAAACTATAGATAAATAAACACAATAATTATATCTGTCACAGTTTCGAGTATGTGACATTTCTTTGAGCAATATGCAGTTGCAGACTAAAGGAATACATTATTCTTTTGCTGTCTACTAGTAAATGCTACACCGTATGTGTTTAATTCATAGCTCAACAGCCCATGAAGGGCCAAGGCCTGCCACCCAACCACTGCATCCCCCACCTCTGCACACTATAGGCATCATTGGTGGGGTGCAGTACTGGAGGGTGGGACGTGGTCAGCGCCCCGAACCCTCCCGACCAGTTATACGGCCTTCTCGACCTGGCATAAAGCGATATATGTAAATCAATATTAGTAATATTTCTCAATATATAAATATGCGCCTTTTCTACAAAATCTGATGTATTGCACACACATAACTTTCTCTACTCACACCCACACCCGCCCCCCCCCCCCCGCCCACACACCCAGACCTTTTTCTAAAAGTACTTTCTTTTGGATTCAGGAGGCCTCAAAATAGGCGGCGTCGTGGCCGAGTGGCTAGACCGTTCACTTACTACCTAGGCGGCCCGGGTTTGATCCCAGGGATCCGCATGTGGTATTTGTAGTGGACGAAGCGGGATCTGGGCGGGTTTTCTCCAAGTTCTCCGGTTTCCTCCACCACTCATTCCACCAATTGCTCCATTATCACATTTCCATTGATCGATTTCGCCTGAATTTTACATCATCCTCTTCCTCACTATCATAACTGGTGCTTGACTGATCACTCGCTTCCAGGTCTTCACTCTGTCCAATCCACAGGTCCCTCTACTCCCCGACAGGCGTCTGACCCTATGCACTGACTTGTAAGTCCTAGGGGAGGATAATCAGATAAAGAAGAAGAAGAGGAAGAGGAAGAAGAAGAAGAAGAAGAAGAAGAGGCCTCAAAACATGTATTTTCCGGTGAAATCTCGACATGAAATTGTTGGGTGAAATACAATACTTCCCCTACTTACTATACGTAGTAGAGAAAATAAAAAGAAGTTACAAAATAGTCAAACAATGCTGTTTTATAACACATTGGGGATACTCTGATGTCCTGTTCTCTTGCTCAACGTACACAATTCTTGCTGTGACTCCACGCACAGCATTTTTTTTAGATAATGTCTTAAATATTAACAACTTCTTGTGGGATAGCACCTTTCAGTGTCTGTTGATATTTTTAATGTTTCATTTACGTGCTGCCTTTAACATATACGATTATGTTGGTGGCAAATGTTTAACAACAATGATGTTTGCTCGCTTTGCAGTGGCTATAAGCTTTAGATTGGTTCTCATATTTGTTTGGATTAATATATTAAACATTCACAGACACACACACACACACACACACACACACACACACACACACACACACACACACACACACACACACACACCCACACACAACGACAATTTCATACTAGGCAGGTTGGGGAATAATTCCCCACCCTTCAGCAGGGAATAGAACCCGGGAACTCTGGATTTAAAGGTTACTATGCTAATCATCAGACCACATCGTTAGTCAACTATTTTTATTAGAATATCACAAACATTGGCATGAGGTAGAAAATCATACATTGAGTTTTCTCTGGATAGCTTGTGAAGAGCCTTGCGTTTTGTCATTTGTTTACGTTTGTATAACTAGAAAACCATATGAGAGGTTAAGTTTAGATGTTAAAATGTTGTAAAAAGAGAAAAAATACAAAATAACAAATAAGCTCCTTGGAGATATATTGGTATCTAAAGTAAGTGACAGTTCTCCCTCACTGGGGTTCAATATAGGCTTTCCTGAAGTTTGGCAAATGTTGGGGAGGTACCAAGTTAGCCCCAGGATGTTTCCTTCCCAAATCTTCTTTCCCATTATCATTTCAGCTGTGTTTTGTGTGTACATCGTTAGTGTCCAACGCCTGTTATGATCCATATGGGTAGAAGCGCTGCTACAATGCAATTCTGGCCGTGTAAATAGATAAAGTGCACTTACATGACTTTCTCTACGCGCTCTTGCACCAACTATTCCTTAAAACAGTTATTATTTTGTAAACTAGATGCTGCACTATATCAACGGTTATATAAATGATTACGTATTTCCTTATAGCTGCAATGGTAAAAGGAAAATACAGTAGGCTTAACCAATTATCAACTCTCTGTTCGCTGTGTGATGGCTTTTGACATTCCATTCCCTTTGCATGGCCAGACATAAATAAGGGCATTATAACAAATTCCTATTTGAGAAACTAATTAAAACTAATTACGCGGAGTGTCTAAAAGTTGATTGAAAAAAAGCTTACGTTGTATGTTTTAATGAGATCTATATTTTTGTGCAGCAAGTTTTTGTCTATTTCTTCACGGTTTGCCAGTTATGTAAGGTCATCCAGAATGAAAACTTCAGAAGCTATTTCCGAAAAATTCAAAATATGCAATTCTTATTTCTCATGAAAATATCTCAAACACGTGCCATTTTAATCAAAATAGAAAATCGAATTTTTAAAGTGTTCCACATTAAGAGTACTTTGGAAAATGGGACTTTATTAAAAATCTTCGTGTCGCAACCTTGAAAGACAAAGCACCAACTTTGGTTTTTAAGTGCCTTTTCGTTTTTGAGTTATGCTGTCCACAGACTGACAGA
Organism: Tenodera sinensis; assembly: GCA_030765045.1. NCBI lineage: Eukaryota > Metazoa > Arthropoda > Insecta > Mantodea > Mantidae > Tenodera > Tenodera sinensis. The sequence continues at coordinate 55,187,016 of CM060963.1, read as the reverse complement.
CACACAGACATACACGCAGACACATCGACCTTTTTCTAATTTTTTTTGTTTTTTTTTAAATTAGGGGACCTCAAGACATATTTCCGGAGAAATCTCGACTTCGAAGTTTTGGGTGGAATACAATACTTCCTCTATTTTACTAAACGTAGTACAGAAAGTAAAACACCGTTCCACATTTCCACATCCTCCAATACTTCTATTTCACAGCTATGTTTCAAAATAGTAATCTGTTACTAGTGTTCAACTTTTCTAGATAAATTAAAAATCACTCTTGGCGGTAAGTAATGCTTTTTTAGAAAGTTAGCAAGTGAAAGAGAATTTTTTCTGCAAAGGATAAATTTTACCGCAATGAAACCTACATATTCTGAAAACAATTGACAATTTACGAACGTAACAAAGCTGCAAAACGCTAAAACCGGCTGCATTTAAAGAAACTAAAGGTATTGTAAAAGCAGAAATGAAAGAGAGGGGCAATCAAAAAGAAGCTTTGAAAGCGAAAGTATATTTGTCATTACACTGGGCTACTGATCCATATTTCTACGGTTGAAAGGTTTGTTGGTGCAGCCAGCCCAGGCAGGAGGGAGGGGAGGGGGTGGATATGGTGGGGATGATGTCTAGTCTCTCCCGCCGTCCCCTCCCTCACTTCCGATTTGAATCCACCTATCCCGCCGCGCAATATGCGCACGCCAAGAGGGGGAGGGGGGCTGGTGGTGGATGGAAATAGTTTCACATCAGTTAACAAACATTAGAGAGAGGGGTATTGTTCCAACACCCATTCAACCCCACCATCCTTCGCTCTTGTTTTGGGCAGTTTCAATTACGTCGCGGGTTGGGGGTGGAGCTGTGAACGGGTGCGTACGTACACTCCTTGTTTAACGGCGCATATTAAAACTAACAACATCAATGACCTCTGATGAATTCGATTTCCTTTGTCCAACAGCGTATTAATTATTTTGTCTTCAAAGTGTGGAAGGGGTGATGAGTGGCGCTTTTGGAGGGGAGGGGAATCAAAATGTGATTGGAAGAGTTGATTATGATGTGATTCAGGAACAATTTTGAAGTATCCGGAAGTGATCCGCGACCCCCGGCTTTGTGATGGGCAGCTGAATGTAAACACGGGATTTGGGAGGCAGATGCCGTTATCAGTAGCTTTTGTTACATGTTGTGTGGCGGTTTTTGACTTCCTGTTGGGAAGAAACCTGATTTTATAGAACCCAGGAACCACAGAAGCCACCGTGATTTGCTCCTGATGAACAGGAAAGCACACGTTACCATATTTTACACAATATTGCTGTGCGTGTGTGTTTATAGTTTAGTAAACCATATAGGATGTTTACCCTCTGTTGGTATTTGCCTATTGAAAAGACACACGTGGAACAATCGTCCTACCCATCAGGGATATCCAAGAAACCTGTCTTTTTAGATGTAGCGAATGACCTTGTTAGGATCTACACGAATGTCTCAAGCAAATTGATGGTGCGGGTAACGTCTCTGACTGCTGATAATGCGGGCACTGTACTAATTAAGCACGGTCCGCAATGTTTACTACGCGGAAGTCGGAGGGATACCAACCTGGTACCTCTATGGTCTTATAAATACAAAAGTGAACTCGAAGTGTGAACTTCCAGCCATTTGCCACGTCAAGAAACATAACCTTATACTGTTTCTATGACTAAATGACAAGGTTCGGAGGAGAGTATTAGAATCTCGACAACTCTAGAATATTTTGAGCCTGTGCCCCTCCTCTGGAGGTCCCTAACTATAAATTGAAACTCCTCGGTGGTGGCTCGGACAACCATCACGCCTCTCTTCCTGCAGGCTTACGTATTACCTAGGGGGTGACCAGGAACACGATCCCGTGATCCTGAGGACAGAGATTTGCAGAGAACAACGCACGCCGATACCTGCAACCCTGAAAGAGCCAACCAGGATAAAAGCTGAAGTGAAATGGAGGGACAAGAAATTCTGGGGATGTAATTATCCTTCCCAGTATTCACTTAGTGATCCAGGGAAAATCCGAAGTTGAGGCATTAGAGTCGCTAGTCTCAATGAGTGGGTGACAAGACTCCTGTATTTTATCGAACAGATCAACAGGTGCTGTGTGTCGTCGATTACTGAGCAATGAGTTACCGTGCTTTTGGAGGACATTGTACCTGTATAAAGACAATACATGTACTTTATGCATGACGGGGCTCCACCTCATTTTGTACGTATCGTGCAACAATACTTAAAGCAAACATTTAATGAGCGATGGATTGGTCGAGGAGGCCCAGTAGCATGGCCTTTTGCAAAATTCAGGTTTTATTTACTATTCAAACCTGTATACCAACACTCAGTGGTCCAGTTTAATGCTGCAAGATATAGAATGGTGGCATTACTTCACCACGAAAAAATACATAAAAAAGTGTCGTCTTGTTCGGAGGAGTTACAGTCCCTGAAGGGGAGTGTTTAAGTAATAGTGATGGGTGGGTGAGTGAGTAGGTGCGTGAGTGGGTGGGTGGGTGGGTGGGTGGTTGTGTGGAAGAGTAGCTGGTTGTGTGGAAGAGTGGGTGGATGAGTGAATAAGTGAGTGGGTGGATAGTGAGTGGATGGGTGGGCGAGTGATTAAAAAAATTATTTTGTTGTTTAACGACGCTGTCAATTGCCAGGATCACATCAGCGTCGCCGGTGTGCCGGAATTTCGTGGATGAGTAGTGGATGAGTAACTGAGTGGGTACGTGGGTGATTGAGGGGGTGAGTGAGTGAGTGCGTGAGTGGGTGGGTGGGTGAGTGAGTGAGTGCGTGAGTGGGTGGGTGGGCTGGTGAGTGAGTGCGTGAGTGGGTGGGTGAGTGAGTGCGTGAGTGGGTGGGTGGGTGGGTGGGTGGGTGGCTGTGTGGGCGAGTGAGTGAGTGGGTGGGTGGGTGGCTGTGTGGGCGAGTGATTGAGTGGGTGGATGGGTGGGTGAGTGAGTGAGTGCGTGAGTGGGTAGGTGGGTTGGTGAGTGAGTGAGTGCGTGAGTGGGTGGGTGGGTGAGTGAGTGAGTGCGTGAGTGGGTGGGTGGGCTGGTGAGTGGGTGGGTGAATGAGGGGCTGAGTGGGTGGGTGGGTGGGTGAGTGAGTGCGTGAGTGGGTGGGTGAGTGAGTGCGTGAGTGGGTGAGTGGGCTGGTGAGTGAGTGAGTGCGTGAGCGGGTGGGTGAGTGAGTGAGTGCGTGAGTGGGTGGGTGGGTGGCTGTGTGGGCGAGTGAGTGAGTGGGTGGGTGGGTGGCTGTGTGGGCGAGTGATTGAGTGGGTGGGTGGGTGAGTGAGTGAGTGCGTGAGTGGGTGGGTGGGTTGGTGAATGAGTGAGTGCGTGAGCGGGTGGGTGAGTGAGTGAGTGCGTGAGTGGGTGGGTGGCTGTGTGGGTGAGTGGGTGAGTGCGTGAGTTGGTGGGTGGGTGAGTGATTGAGGGGCTGAGTGGGTGGGTGGGTAGGTGGGTGAGTGAGTGCGTGAGTGGGTGGGTGGGTGGGTGAGTGAGGGGCTGAGTGGGTGGGTGAGTGAGTGAGTGGGTGGGTGAGTGAGTGGGTGGGTGGGTAAGTGAGTGCGTGAGTGGGTGGGTGAGTGGGTGGGTAGTGAGTGGGTGGGTGGGTGGGTGACTGAGTGCGTGAGTGTGTGGGTGGGTGAGTGGGTGAGTGAGGGACTGAGTGGGTGGGTAGTGAGTGAGTGGGTGGGTGGGTGACTGAGTGCGTGAGTGTGTGGGTGGGTGGGTGGGTGAGTGAGGGACTGAGTGGTTGGGTGGGTGGGTGGGTGGGTGAGTGAGGGACTGAGTGGGTGGGTAGTGAGTGGGTGGGTAGTGAGTGGGTGGGTGGGTGACTGAGTGCGTGAGTGTGTGGGTGGGTGGGTGAGTGAGGGACTGAGTGGGTGGGTAGTGAGTGGGTGGGTGGGTGACTGAGTGCGTGAGTGTGTGGGTGGGTGGGTGAGTGAGGGACTGAGTGGGTGGGTGGGTGGGTGAGTGAGTGAGTGGGTGGGTGTGTGGGTGAGTGAGGCACTGAGTGGGTGGGTGGGTGAGTGAGTGAGTGGGTGGGTAGTGAGTGGGTGGGTGGGTGACTGAGTGCGTGAGTGTGTGGGTGGGTGGGTGAGTGAGGGACTGAGTGGGTGGGTGGGTGGGTGAGTGAGTGAGTGGGTGGGTAGTGAGTGGGTGGGTGTGTGGGTGAGTGAGGGACTGAGTGGGTGGGTGGGTGAGTGAGTGAGTGGGTGGGTAGTGAGTGGGTGGGTGTGTGGGTGAGTGAGGGACTGAGTGGGTGGGTGAGTGAGTGAGTGAGTGGGTGGGTAGTGAGTGGGTGGGTAGTGAGTGGGTGGGTGAGTGAGTGCGTGAGTGAGTGAGTGAGTGCGTGAGTGGATGCGTGGGTCAGTGAGTGAGGGCTGAGTCGGTGGGTGGGTGAGTGAGTGAGTGAGTGAGTGAGTGAGTGAGTGAATGAGTGAGTGAGTGAGTGAGTGAATGAATGAATGAATGAATGAATGAATGAGTCAATGGGTTTAAATTGGCCAGCGGCTTCTATCACCTTTTTTCAAATCCTGGTTCAACAATACATATATGGAAAGGTACAGGAGCATTTTACTCATATGTAGGAACTAACATACTTTATGGTTGCGCATGAAGTACCGGCTGAGGCCAATGCAGCGAGATAATTCCACACTACGTTCTAAATTTTGTAAATGCCAGCGAGAAAATATATCTCCTAAGTTTTGGGCAGCTGAACTGGAAAACGTTTGAGGAGAATAGGCATGGAGTCAGTAAGGAAAAAACATGTGGAAAGGTATAAGGCCAACACCCATCAGTCAACAGGAAATTGAGTTGGATTGTAAAACTAAACCTTTTCCAAGCCTAACAAATGAGATAAAATTGAATTGGGGTAAAGAAGAAGTATCTTAACTTCGGAAGAAAGGAAAGGAATGACACGATTTGTAGGGTAGGAGGCTGCATGGCAGAGAAAATGACTGACTATTCTGGCATGACAGTCTGCCCATTGTTTGGTTTGGATGAAGACTAGTGGAACGTGCACGGTGGAAGAACCAGCGAACAATAAAACCTAAAGAAAATATCTTCCAACTCTAATCCAGCTAGAAAGAGATGTTGGGATCTACTGGCTGACCAGAGGAAATCTCAAAATATGGCAGTTCCTTGGCTAAAGTGGTGAAACCGTATCGAATTTGTTCAGTTAGTCAAAGTAATTTATTTATATAGTTTTATCTCTTTTTCTTTTGTTTCTTTTAGTCAGTTTAAACCAGTATCTTAAATGTGCATGTACAATTAATAACTTCCGATAACTTTAATGGTTTGACAAAGACAAATATATCTTGTTTATTAATTATCTCTTAACACACTCTCCAGAAGCTATTAATCCCCAATTAATTCGGATAATTAATATTCTACTTTGATTATTTTCTATTCAAATATTTTTAGGGTAGAATTCAGTTGACAGTTGACAGACGCTGCTATTTCTTTATTCCTAAATTTATATCAGCTTCTGAGCAAACGCGTTCGTATGGGTTTGTTGATAATGTCTGTTTGGACGTGCAATAATGGGGGAGAGCTCAAGGATTTCAATGCGCAGGATGACCTCGGCTTCCAGGACTACCAAGGACGTCGCCCAACGGCACGGAGACATCAAGGCATCTCTACATTTGCCTACGCACTTGTAAGCCGTACGTCTTGAAATGTTTCCTCTCCCACTTTGAATGTTATTTCCTAAACATGCAAAGTAGACTGCGCTGCTCTTTAGAAACACAGCCCCAATAACTTTGTACCGACTAGGGTGTTGTATTCCTCGAGAGAAAATTGAAGTTTCCCAACAGTGTTTTTATTCACCTTCTGCTCGTACTATCAGGTACAGATTCCTATGTTTGCATTTTTAAAGCAGATGTTAGCAAAATTGATTCAATCTCTAACCATTGACGTGTACATATATACGTATATTTATTGAAAGAATTCAATAACTTTCCACATTTGTGAGTTGCCAAATTAGACAAAGTAAAAAAAGAACACATTAATAACAATATTACTAGCTATTAAGACTCAAATTTAAGGTTCGGTTTAACAATTTAAAGATTTGGCGATAGTATTAATACTTTAATGGTTCTATGGTATTCAAATTTTTAAATATAGATCATGAAACAAAAATCTCTCTTGCAGTTTTAAGGCCCTAAATCAAAAGTCATGCCATTCCAAGGTAAATACCCAGCAAGAGTTAAAATAGTTCTAGATAACATTTTGGAACATATTCGGTATTTTAATTATCTAGGATGTGAAATTTCTTTCGATTATGACAGAAATATACAAAATAAAATAAATAAGTAGGCGAGTGAGTGAGTGGAGGGTGAGTGAGTGAGTGAGTGAGTGAGTGAGTGAGTGAGTGAGTGAGTGAGTGAGTGAGTGAGTGAGTGAGTGAGTGAGTGAGTGAGTGAGTGAGTGAGTGAGTGAGTGAGTGAGTGAATGAATGAATGAATGAATAAATAAATAAAATTTTATTAGATAATGGCAACACCATTACTGCTTTATGATAGTAAATCCTAGATAAGCCAAAAACATTTTAGTCACATTCAAACTGTTGAAATTAAATTTTTAAGACCATTGTTAGGAGATACAAGAAAAGATAAAATAAGAAACCAGGATACAAGGGAAAAGTTAAATATTTAAAATACAGATAAGATCGAAGAACATAGAGAGTAAATTAGGTAGAACACCTACAAAGGATGGACTGTTCAAGAATACAAAGAAAGATTTTAAATTATAAACCTACTGGGAAGACCAAGGCCAATATGGATTTAGGTTTAATCCTTGTTAGGCAGAAGAAGAACAGGTTTCAAATAAGTGAGATCTAAGCATGCTTACAGAGCCATCTATAGTAGCATTAACAATGTTCCATATATTAGTGGTTGGAAATTTAAATTATTTTTAAAAGTTAACAAAAAGGGCTGGAATTGTGGCTCTGGCACCTACCATGAGACCAATAATTTCGATGTCATCCAGTCGCTTTTTATTTTTGTAAAAGAGTTAGTTTTCGAGATCCACTTCCATAGGTCGACTAAAGTGGTACTCAAACCTTATGGTTGGATGTATAATAAAATCCATTTTGCTGTCTGTCTGTGCTGTGCTCTGCTGGCTGTTGTGGATAAACCTTCTTCGTATAGGTGCCTTAAATATTTACTGTGCAGTTCTTCGGTGATGAGTGACCTTATCTGATGCTGACATGAGTTTCTGAGCACCTCACCGTGAAGACAGCAACAGAAGGTGGCCATGTTTGTTTCTCTCTGCGACACCTACTGTTGCAGACGTAATATAATCAGATTTTATAGTTGAATTTTACTGTTTAAATTCTTGCCACATTCAGTTCGCTTTATTTATTAATATATACTTATTATTGAATTCATTTTACATTTAAATATAACTTTCGGGGCAAGCAGTCATGCTACCTTCAGTTGCTGACCAGCTTGGTCCACACAAAACGATTACCAATTGCAAAGGCTAGTGCGGTCGACCTTGATGGTGCTTCTCAGCAACTGACAGTCATTAATAATACTTACGTGTTTATATTTATATTATTCAGCATTCTCGAAAAAAATTACATTCGTTAGGTGCAAGTGTGTATGGTCTTGCGTGGCGGGGGCGGGGGTGACGAGGGCCTACGGTCATATGACTTAGTCTATTTTCAGAAATCTCGTTCTGCAAAGTTGCGCGTACCGCAGCGTAGTAGATATTTGTTACATGGTATACTATTACCGCTACATTACTATACATAGATAGTTTTCATAAAATAAATTAGTGTACATTTTATGCATACAATCACAGAAATACTACTTCAAACTGTTTTAGCACTAAAAACTTGAACAGTGCAAAAGTTACGTATTTGAATAAATATGGGAACTGAATCAATATTAAGGACTAAAATCATATGGACAAACCGCCGCAACTTGGGACATGTTTTTGGCATTTTAAACTACCCACACACCCGCGCGCGCGCGTGTGTGTGAACAGCATAACTCAAAAAGGAAAAGTAGGTTAAATATGAAACTTGAAATTTAAGTTCAACATCTTCTGAGGATACAACACAAGGATTTTCAAGAAAATCCCCCTATATCAGATTGCCGTTTACAAGCAAATTTTATTAAAATACCTTATGCTTAAAATATTTTATAACAAATCAAATGTAAATACTGAAATTTCTGGAAGTCCCCTGAAGTACTCTTCATTATAATTTTACATAACTGGTAAACCATAAGAGAGAAATTGTAAGAGATAGACAAAATCCTACTTCATACAGATATAGATCTTATTAAAATAAAAAAAAAAACTATGTCCAATGTGTGTGTGTGTGTGTGTGTGTGTGTGTGTGTGTGTGTGTGTTTTTATTATTATTTTTTCCTGTAGAATGAACCATTTCCGAGATTTTCCTTCTGATATGTTTGGAGTTTCCAATGCTTATTTATCATTTTATAAAATGGGAAGTAGTTACTCCTATTTACTCTTGGCGATGTAAAGAAACGAATTTCAAAGTTATTTCATAGCGACCAGCTCTTAAAACATTTGAGTAAGGCTTAAAGCCTACTGTACTGCCACATTTCCCTTGTACTTACAAGAACATTAGGGATAAACTAGTTTCTGGAAACGTTTGTTTTGTTTAAGATGAAGTAGATAGCGGAAAAGCCGTTTGTTTGAAGAGTTTGTAGAACAGTGCAGAAAGCCATGTGAGTGCACACATCAGATTATTTTTCTGGGCATGTAAAGAGAACGCTGTGGAAGATTTGACTACAGGTTAAGCCTACTGTATTCACCTATTTGCATTGTACCTTCAAGAAGGTAGGTTGGTATTAAAAACATTTTTATAAAATGTTTGACACCATTAATTTGAAGCAAAAAGGAGAATAGATTTTTGTGATTGTCACAGGAGCTTCTTAAACTACTGTATTTTCTCCCTGCCTCCCCCCTACCCCCTCCCCCCCCCCCTCCACACACACAAAGACACACGTGCACAGTAATAAGCTGCAAAACTTTTGTTCTTAGCAGGCCCCTGTTATATTTAGGAGCCTCAAAACTAGATTTAAAATATTTGTGTCGAAGTAACACTACACTACAGCAGTCACTTCCGTGGATTTTTGCTGCTTGAGGTCGAAGAATGCGTCGAACTTAAAAGGGTATTGCCAAATTGCGGTAACAATCTGTCACTGAAACAAACGACATGCCTCTTTCCCTCCCTACTAGTGGAGCTCATTTCTGATCTGGTCTGCGTGGTTCACTTTTCTTGTATGTGTGTGCTTTCTAAGAAGTGATGGATACATTTGTTTTAAGGAAGAAATGGGAACGAAGTCCCAGTGAAATTAACATTGGACTTACGAAAGAAAACATAATTATGGAAAAATGGAAAGTGTTTTTAAGTGTTGCAAATCGCAGTATTCTGGAGAAATTCCATTATTTTTGCGTAGTTTGTTCGAGAAACCGAAAAAGAAGAACTATTTAGAGTCATCATCAGGTAGGTAAGCTGTAGTATGTATAGCGTCCTAAGGGGGGTCTGAACATACAGAAACAATACCTTATTGAGTTGAATTAAGTTAAATTAGTACCGCTCTTAAAGTTCTCAAAGGTTTTTCCTGACATTTTTATGAATTATTGTATAAGTGGTTATTTGCATTGATAACTTGCTTTCATACTCTCTGAGAAAAGGGAACATGAATTCACGTGTTTTAAGAGTAACTTTTATTATTTTTCTGCTGGATGAACAATTTTTATAGACACAATCACATAAGCTCTCAATGCAAATTAGCCACTTGAAATGATTCTTACGATTTATAGAATAACTCATAGGAACTTCAGGAAAAATCATTTATAACTTTAAGCGCAGTGGTAATTTAACTTAATTTAATTCATTAAGGCATCATTTCTATGCTGCCTTGTTCCCTTCATATAGACAGCAATGCAATGTAATTCTTTATACTTAACCCTTATTGACAAGTATAAATTATAGGATTTTCTACGAAGAGAATTTTGCAGAGACTTATATTTTGCACAAGTGTATGTTTTGTTTTGGGCATTTTTGAGGCTGTTTTATTTTCCGGCTTAAATCTCTACAGTAGGAAACTGACAGAGGAGATATTATGACAATTGAAAACGACAGCAAGAACTGTAGGGTGACCGTAACCGAAGAAATGAAAGTCAAAATGCAGAGACGGGGGAAAGGAACATTAGTAAGAGAATTTCGCAACAAAGGGAGTCATGTAAGTAAGGAAAGACAATCACATCCCTGGACGAGCTACAACAATAGACTAACCTCTTGGCTCCAGAAATAATCGGGGGCCGCAAATGGTTGCCAAATAACATAGAGCTTACTGCAACACAAGCAAGGTAGGATATTAGCCCAGGGACGCCCGCCACTAATGAGCACAGAGCTATGATTTTTTAATGTTTGTCTGAGGTAATAAAGAATTTATGATAGCTAATGACTCCCGCGTTTGTTCAAGACCTAAACAGTTTACGACCGCGGACAAAGCATTGCTCACCTGGGAAGTAACCGTAGGTTGCTACAGACAAGAGCAAACTTGGAGCAAGCTTATTAAAAATAGTAGACAGGATGAGCGTGAAGAAAATGCTGACAAAATGTCAAAATACTAGAACTTATTTTAGCAAAAATTTTAGAAAGTATGTATAAATGTAATTTTCACAAACTATTTAGTTTTTATTACCTCTAGCATTTATTATAATCCATCTAAACTTCGATCAAGATTTCAGCAGAAGTATGGGTTTTAAGATCCCCTGGACCCCAAAAACTAAGAATTACGAAAAAATGCGTACTTGTTTTCGTGTCTTCATCAAGAGTGTAAAACAAATACAAAAATCTTATGTGTTGCCCTCATATGACTTTCTCAACTCTTGTACTAACCATTCTTACAAACTCCTGCTGTATTTCTTCTTTATGTTAATTGTACAAATTATCTTATTGCCTATTTCCTTGTAGGTGCAAGGGGAATATTAGAATACAGTAGGCTTTGAGCGATAGTCAAATCTGTTAAAGCTTTGAGATTCCGTTCACTTCGCATGGTTAACATATACAAAAATCTGATGTGTTGCACTCACATGACTTTCTCTACTCTTGTACTAACCGTCCTTACAAACTCTTCTTCCTATATCTTCTTCGTGTTAGTTAAAATAAACATTTGTACAGCTTATCTTATTGCTTATTTCTTTGTTGGTTCGAGGGAAATGTTAGAATACAGTAGGGTTTGTGCGATAGTCAAATGTTTTAAAGCTTTGAGGTTCTGTTGTCTTTGCACACATAACATATAAAAAAATGAACAACGATGATCCATTTCACGAAAAGTTCCAAGTTTTCCGAAACTCACACACATAACAAGGAATATCTCCGAAATGCTACACCCTACAAGAAAATTTATTGAGACATAAATTGTGTATTTTAGCAAGATCTACATTTTTTGTATAGTATAATTTGGTCTATCTCTAACGGTTTACCAGTTATGCAAAAATCGTCCAGAGTAAATACGACTACAGGGGCTATAGCCAGAAAATTCAAGATATACATTTCATTTGTCATCAAAATATCTCAAACATATGACATTTTAATAAAAAAAATCGTTAGAGCCATTTTCAAGAAAATCAAAATTTTCGAAAAATTTTCCATGTAAAGGGTAGTTTAGGGTGGGGCTATTTTTTTCAAAATCTTCATGTCACATCCTTGAAAGACATTAAACTTAAATACCAACTTTGGTTTTTAACCGACTTTTCGTTTTTGAGTTATGCTGTCCACAGACTGACAGACTGGCAGACTGACAGACTAACAGACTGACAGACTGACACACAGACACACACACACGGATCTTTTTCTAAAAATGCTTTTTTTGGATTCAGGGGGCCTCAAAACATGTATTTCCGGTGAAATCTCGGCATCATATTTTTGGGTGGAATACAATACTTCCCCTATTTACCAGTAGAGAAAGTAAAAATGAACATAAAAAATGATGAAAGTTGGATTTTCGAAACTGACACAAATAACAAGGAATATTTATTTGCATAAAAATTGTGTGTTTTAGCAAGATATACATTTTTGTATGGTAAGATTTGGCCTATCTCTTACGGTTTACCAGTTATACAAAAATCAACCGGAGTAAATAGGACTTCATGGGCTATTATTATTATTATTATTATTATTATTATTATTATTATTATTATTATTATTATTATTATTATTATTATTATTATTATTATTATTATTATTATTATTATTATTATTATTATTATTATTATTATTATTATTATTATTATTATTATTATTATTATTATTATTATTATTATTATTATTATTATTATTATTATTATTATTATTATTATTATTATTATTATTATTATTATTATTATTATTATTATTATTATTATTATTATTATTATTATTATTATTATTATTATTATTATTATTATTATTATTATTATTATTATTATTATTATTATTATTATTATTATTATTATTATTATTATTATTATTATTATTATTATTATTATTATTATTATTATTATTATTATTATTATTATTATTATTATTATTATTATTATTATTATTATTATTATTATTATTATTATTATTATTATTATTATTATTATTATTATTATTATTATTATTATTATTATTATTATTATTATTATTATTATTATTATTATTATTATTATTATTATTATTATTATTATTATTATTATTATTATTATTATTATTATTATTATTATTATTATTATTATTATTATTATTATTATTATTATTATTATTATTATTATTATTATTATTATTATTATTATTATTATTATTATTATTATTATTATTATTATTATTATTATTATTATTATTATTATTATTATTATTATTATTATTATTATTATTATTATTATTATTATTATTATTATTATTATTATTATTATTATTATTATTATTATTATTATTATTATTATTATTATTATTATTATTATTATTATTATTATTATTATTATTATTATTATTATTATTATTATTATTATTATTATTATTATTATTATTATTATTATTATTATTATTATTATTATTATTATTATTATTATTATTATTATTATTATTATTATTATTATTATTATTATTATTATTATTATTATTATTATTATTATTATTATTATTATTATTATTATTATTATTATTATTATTATTATTATTATTATTATTATTATTATTATTATTATTATTATTATTATTATTATTATTATTATTATTATTATTATTATTATTATTATTATTATTATTATTATTATTATTATTATTATTATTATTATTATTATTATTATTATTATTATTATTATTATTATTATTATTATTATTATTATTATTATTATTATTATTATTATTATTATTATTATTATTATTATTATTATTATTATTATTATTATTATTATTATTATTATTATTATTATTATTATTATTATTATTATTATTATTATTATTATTATTATTATTATTATTATTATTATTATTATTATTATTATTATTATTATTATTATTATTATTATTATTATTATTATTATTATTATTATTATTATTATTATTATTATTATTATTATTATTATTATTATTATTATTATTATTATTATTATTATTATTATTATTATTATTATTATTATTATTATTATTATTATTATTATTATTATTATTATTATTATTATTATTATTATTATTATTATTATTATTATTATTATTATTATTATTATTATTATTATTATTATTATTATTATTATTATTATTATTATTATTATTATTATTATTATTATTATTATTATTATTATTATTATTATTATTATTATTATTATTATTATTATTATTATTATTATTATTATTATTATTATTATTATTATTATTATTATTATTATTATTATTATTATTATTATTATTATTATTATTATTATTATTATTATTATTATTATTATTATTATTATTATTATTATTATTATTATTATTATTATTATTATTATTATTATTATTATTATTATTATTATTATTATTATTATTATTATTATTATTATTATTATTATTATTATTATTATTATTATTATTATTATTATTATTATTATTATTATTATTATTATTATTATTATTATTATTATTATTATTATTATTATTATTATTATTATTATTATTATTATTATTATTATTATTATTATTATTATTATTATTATTATTATTATTATTATTATTATTATTATTATTATTATTATTATTATTATTATTATTATTATTATTATTATTATTATTATTATTATTATTATTATTATTATTATTATTATTATTATTATTATTATTATTATTATTATTATTATTATTATTATTATTATTATTATTATTATTATTATTATTATTATTATTATTATTATTATTATTATTATTATTATTATTATTATTATTATTATTATTATTATTATTATTATTATTATTATTATTATTATTATTATTATTATTATTATTATTATTATTATTATTATTATTATTATTATTATTATTATTATTATTATTATTATTATTATTATTATTATTATTATTATTATTATTATTATTATTATTATTATTATTATTATTATTATTATTATTATTATTATTATTATTATTATTATTATTATTATTATTATTATTATTATTATTATTATTATTATTATTATTATTATTATTATTATTATTATTATTATTATTATTATTATTATTATTATTATTATTATTATTATTATTATTATTATTATTATTATTATTATTATTATTATTATTATTATTATTATTATTATTATTATTATTATTATTATTATTATTATTATTATTATTATTATTATTATTATTATTATTATTATTATTATTATTATTATTATTATTATTATTATTATTATTATTATTATTATTATTATTATTATTATTATTATTATTATTATTATTATTATTATTATTATTATTATTATTATTATTATTATTATTATTATTATTATTATTATTATTATTATTATTATTATTATTATTATTATTATTATTATTATTATTATTATTATTATTATTATTATTATTATTATTATTATTATTATTATTATTATTATTATTATTATTATTATTATTATTATTATTATTATTATTATTATTATTATTATTATTATTATTATTATTATTATTATTATTATTATTATTATTATTATTATTATTATTATTATTATTATTATTATTATTATTATTATTATTATTATTATTATTATTATTATTATTATTATTATTATTATTATTATTATTATTATTATTATTATTATTATTATTATTATTATTATTATTATTATTATTATTATTATTATTATTATTATTATTATTATTATTATTATTATTATTATTATTATTATTATTATTATTATTATTATTATTATTATTATTATTATTATTATTATTATTATTATTATTATTATTATTATTATTATTATTATTATTATTATTATTATTATTATTATTATTATTATTATTATTATTATTATTATTATTATTATTATTATTATTATTATTATTATTATTATTATTATTATTATTATTATTATTATTATTATTATTATTATTATTATTATTATTATTATTATTATTATTATTATTATTATTATTATTATTATTATTATTATTATTATTATTATTATTATTATTATTATTATTATTATTATTATTATTATTATTATTATTATTATTATTATTATTATTATTATTATTATTATTATTATTATTATTATTATTATTATTATTATTATTATTATTATTATTATTATTATTATTATTATTATTATTATTATTATTATTATTATTATTATTATTATTATTATTATTATTATTATTATTATTATTATTATTATTATTATTATTATTATTATTATTATTATTATTATTATTATTATTATTATTATTATTATTATTATTATTATTATTATTATTATTATTATTATTATTATTATTATTATTATTATTATTATTATTATTATTATTATTATTATTATTATTATTATTATTATTATTATTATTATTATTATTATTATTATTATTATTATTATTATTATTATTATTATTATTATTATTATTATTATTATTATTATTATTATTATTATTATTATTATTGTTATTATTGTTATTATTGTTATTATTGTTATTATTGTTGTTATTATTGTTATTATTGTTATTATTATTATTATTATTATTATTATTATTATTATTATTATTATTATTATTATTATTATTATTATTATTATTATTATTATTATTATTATTATTATTATTATTATTATTATTATTATTATTATTATTATTATTATTATTATTATTATTATTATTATTATTATTATTATTATTATTATTATTATTATTATTATTATTATTATTATTATTATTATTATTATTATTATTATTATTATTATTATTATTTTTTTTTTTTTTTTTTTTTTTTTATTTATTAGCTATAACAAGCATGCCCCATCGCAGTAAGCGATACTACATGCTATTACATTGATACCTATTACATTTATTTCTATATTCACTGTCACTATCACTTCTACTATCTTCCAGTTGGCCTTTAAATTTAACTTGCTGTATTTATATCTGGTCCTTTGTTTATTTTATATCACTACACCATATCACTTCCACTATCTTCCTATTAGCAGTTGGAATATACTATTTTAATTCACCAAAATTAATGCTTTGAATAAATGTTTTGAAAGCCCTTATGTTGTTTGTGATTAGCTGCTCTTTAGTCACTGGCCATTTGTTGTTATTAGATTCAATGGCTTTCTTCATTACTTCCCTTTGCTGTTTTAGTTTGCCACATCGATATATCAGATGTTCTACTGTTTGCTCTTCTTGTAGACAGATGCATCTAGAG